>OZ025246.1:29571623-29629123 GCA_964019155.1 Osedax fenrisi
ATATCGCTATTATACCTACTCTCGAGAGCGCGCCCGCCTTATACGGGCATACGAGTCGACTGTTCAGTAGATAAGGTATGCGGTAGGGGTCGAGGGTAACGATTTATTGTTATTCAATAGAATTAGGGGTGTAGCAGATCGATGAGAGATGTGTCTTAATATAGAAATAGCGTTATTACCCGTTATAGGCCCACGTGTGTTGCACGTTATTATACGGGTAATTGGGATGCGAGCGCTAATGAGCTATTATACGTATACGTATGTGTGTATATATAATATAAACTCAATAAACTATATATAATTATATATATATATAGATTAGTATCTTAGAATATGTTAATTAACACGAACGATATAAAGTGTAATATATTTATAAAAGTACATATTATATATATATATATATACAAAGTATGTATACGAATATAAATAAATAATATATATATATATAGAATAGTGACTAATTTGTTGATAATATACTTCAACCAGAAGTCTGGACCTTGTGTGAATATGTATGTGTGTGTATATGTATGTATGTGTGGTATATAGATGGTTAACATATATCAAATATCATATGTAATTCATACAGCCATAAATATGACTTTATGTGTGAAAATATATGTGTGTATAAAAATTAAATATATATAAATGTGTGTTAGTGTGCATATGTGTATGTGTGTTTGTATGTGTGTGTGTGTGTGAATGTGTGTGTGTGTGTGTGTGTGTATGTGTGTGTGTAAGTGTGTGTGCATACATTTGTCTACATTTTATAAATAAATGTGAATGTGAATGTATGTTTATGTGTGTATAATGTGGGATGATTATACATCGCTGGTATAATTATCGCTGGTAAGAATGCGTGTATTGTGTAATAATATTGTTGTATTATTGATTGCAATTAACCACATGTATATTACATTGTAATTAGTAGTGATACATAGCATAAGTATTAAACTGTAATCCGTGATTATTACACACTTAAAACATTGCATGCACTATTAACTCTTATTAACTTATTGACTGAATGTTATGCTATATTAGTCACGCCTGCATTGTTACTACTACTACAACACTCACACACTCGCGCCCGTATTGCATAACATACGAGTGCTACTGTTTAGTGAACAGTGTTTACATGTCTCTCTACAGGTGGTGCTGTGTCGGGTCGTGTACTAAAGGTGTGTACCGGGTGGTGTGTGTATCGTTAGGGATATGTATCGCCGTGTGCTAGTCACGTGACCAGCGGGGATAGTATCACAAAGGACATGACCTTGGTATTACGCTAGGACAGCGCGGGGAACGAGGGCTAGGACATGACCTTCACATCGCTATCGGTGTAACCTATACGTTATCACTGGTATACAGGATACCTATAGGTAGTGTACACATGCTGTTTACCGCGGTTGTCATGCAGTCACGTGCACTCGTGTAATTAGTACACATTGTATACACGGATCTAGTTGGTATACACCCAAGTATTACTTTACACACACATACACATACACACTCACACATATATAAAGCAAACCTGCTTACACCACTAGTCACTAGCACTATGCATTACTGCTGCATTAATGCTGTACTATTCACACGCTACACTAATACATTGCATCACACACACGCGCTAATTAATCTGATGTTAATTGTGTACTTACTGCTGCTACCGCTGCTGGTTCTGTTTCATGTGTGTGTGTGCGTGTGTGTGTGTGTGTGTGTGTAATAGAGATGGTGGTGTAGGGAAACACACAACACATACTGCTGTTACTAATCAGGTCAGCCACATGCCAGCACTAAATGATGATAGGTTACCACTACCCCTACCGTGCCACATATAATGACATGTTTACTGTACTGGGGGGGGGGGGACACGGTAAACGTTGCTTATTAGCATGCTAGTGGCTGTAGCTATTACACGCTGTGTATCAGTGTGTACATATGACGTAATCACTATTGTCAACACGATGACATCACACTGATAATAACACCCGGCCTTATCTGTTGTATTACTCATCGTGTAATCAGCACCAGCCTACTGATAAGATAGGAGATATCACTATATAGTGATGCCGTGTAGTGGTGGTGACGCGTTACTGATGAGTCATAATGATGATTGCTATTAGTGACTAATTACTGTTTGTAGCTGTCATACATCGAGTTGTCTTACTATAACATCTACTTGGTATAACACTCTCTGCAGATAACGCAATCATGTATATGCGTGTATGTTTATATGAGAGACTTTTGTATACTCTTTTGTACACGTATATTTATAAATATATATATTAAAAATAATAAATTAACGACACGAATATTTCAAATACCAACGTATACTAAAAGTAAGAATGTTGATACTATACTATACTATACTATACTATACTGTAGTATACGTGTATTAGAATGTGTATAGTATGCTGACTGCGGTACTAGAGACTAGTGCGGTGTGTATACAATGTAGAAATTTCGTATGGGCTAAGGTAGACAACAGACTATAACGTAAATAAACTATAGTACGTATACACATACTATATCGTCTACTCCACATAAATAAACGAGTAACAAATATAAATTGTATGTATATTTGTATATATAAAGATATGTGTATTTATACAAATATACATACATATATATGCATGTATATATATATATATATATATATATATATCTACACATATAAAGATATACATGTATAAGCTCTACAAACATTAATTACAAGCTACAGACGACTGAATACAGGCAGGATATGATACGGGGCTGCCCTACAATGCAAGCTACGCTAAGAGATACCACAGGGATCCACCCCCCCCCCCTATTATAATGTTCACTATTGTACACGTGAATGCAGTGTGTGAGTAGAGATGCGGTGCTACACACACATGTATGTGGTGGTGGTGGTGGGTAGCGCGTAGTGTGCATGTAACTGCACATTGTGAAGGTAATCTAATTAGCGACACACGGAAATGTATCTCCTCCTCCTTAATGTACATAGCTATGGCTAAGTGGCTGTAATATTGTAATAATGATGAGGATACAGAGAAAAATGTACACTGTACATTGTACAATGTGTACTGTACAATGCACAGTGTATATATATATATATATATATATATATATATATATATATATAGTATTATATAGTATTATATAGAGTATATATTAACTTATAATACATCGCATCTGTAGCATATTAATGATAATTACATTATGAGATGTTAATAGATGTAGAGTTTTTAGGCTGTACTAATTATGAATACACGAATACTATTAATAGATCTAACGTATGCGACAGTAATAGATATATTATCAACGGTACTTATCTAATTAACTAGTGAATGGAGAATGACACAATCCTACCCTATGACGTAATCGATGACGTAACCGATGATGTAATGGCTTAGATTACGTAATACGTGTGCATTAGTTTAACGAGTTAGTAGACCATTAGATATCACAAATATATGGCATTGTATACCTTAACCCTGTAATAAGATTAGATGTATATAATATACACTTGGAATGACCACTTCAAATGGCCATCGATTAACATGAATTATATACATTATGTAAAAAAAACTGTATATATATATATACTGTTATATATATATAAATGTAAATACACATATTTATGTGTGTATATGTATGTGAAGTGCATATATAATTCACATTTTGCATGTATTAATGCATATTTGTATTATTTTGTATATATGTGTGGATATGTTTGTATGTGTGTGTATGTGTATGTGTGTGTGTGTGTGTATGTGTGTGTATGTGTGTGTGTGTATATACGTATATGTGTATAAATGAATGTAATAAATAATGTATAATTTTAATTGAATATATGGACCACTTGCACTCTACAGTATACTGTCTATAGACAGTAAGAGAGAGAGAGGGTGTACTTGAAGTCAGTAAAATATGCATGCTCTATTGAATATATTGACCTTACAAAACCAATAAAATAATCAAATTAAATCAACATTTTCAAATAAATATACACACACACACACATATATATACATATATATATATATATATATATATTAGTACACATCATATTCTTTTTGAATATTACCATACATAACATGTATATTAATATAGTAGTAGCTTAGTGTATGTATATAGCTAACAATATAACATGGTATTTTAATTAGTGTAAGGAGTATATAAATGTTATGTATAAACATAATTAAATTATATAAATATATCATAGTATATTTATATAAATTAGTAAGTGCAAGCATATTTCTGCTGAGTTTACATTATACACAAATATTTTTTTATATATTATCTAAAATATGTAAAGTCATATATATATATATATATATACTATAATTGTATACCACTGTTATAAACATGCTTATAATATATATGTTATTGAATTTCTTTAATTTCTATATATTTTGAAATTAAACAAATTGAATATTATGTAATATATAGACTTATATAACATTTCAATTTAATTTGTTTATTAGAATATTGATATAGTTATATAAAGAGAATTAAACTTTATTTGACAAATTATATTTTATTATTTCTCAATTAAAAAAATGCATATTATTTATTTTATAATTTATTCATTTATTGAGGATTTATAATATATATAGGTATTTAATTTAATATGTATTTAAATTAAATAATTGTTATTTACCAATTTTTAGTACATTTGAGTAAATAATAATATTAATGAATTCCCTATAGTAATTCTGATAAAGTATACCTATATCATACATTTATATACAAATGATACTCTTGATATATATCTATATCTATATATTTATTTCTTAATTAAATTTATATATATATATATATATATAAAATAGAAATGTACAGAAATTACAATATATTTAATATTTCTGTATGTTACAAAAATGTACCTTTAAGTTTATATATTTTAATATAATACAAGAGTTAAATATAAAATATATTAATTTATGATTTTCAAGCTCAATAATAATTGATTTATCATATATTCTAATATATGTAGTGTATATGTGTAATATATGTAGTGCTTCGCAAAATCTTTGATATTATTATATTATTTATAGAATATGTTATCTAAAATGATTTATATTGAGTATTTGTATATTTTATTAATACTTAAAATTCCTATATTATAGAGTTATTTGATAAGTAATAAAATAAATACCTAATAAATAATAGTTATATAATATTGATATGAAATGATATATTTTTTAAACTAATTAGATTATGTGATAATATATGAATCATATTATATAAACAATTAATAGTACTATATTTCAATACATACTATGTAACATAGGTACTAATCTCAATGTACTGTACCCAAAGTTACAGTTACTATATATATATAGAATACGATGACTGGTATTATATATATAGTTAAGATAATTCTATTTTTATAGTAGATTATACTATAATATACTATATAAGGCTATATTTTTTAAATCTATAAGTATATATATAAATTAATTTTTATTATGAACACAAATGGGAAATATACATTTTATAATATAAAATACAGTATATTATAC
Source organism: Osedax fenrisi (assembly GCA_964019155.1). Classification (NCBI taxonomy): domain Eukaryota; kingdom Metazoa; phylum Annelida; class Polychaeta; order Sabellida; family Siboglinidae; genus Osedax; species Osedax fenrisi. Next base: position 29,577,131 of record OZ025246.1, read on the forward strand.
AGTATATATATACAGTGTATATTATATACTGCATACACTTTATAGTATAGACAATGCATATACTATATGATATAGTTATTATAATGTATAATTATAATAATATTATAATGATATTAAATATATATATATACATAGTATACTATTGATATATAACTAGTGGTATATCATACTATGATAGTATTTATTACATACATACATATACTATATATATATATATACTGTATACATTATACACTATAATATATGATATACTATATGTGTGTGTACTATATCATATAGTACACACATATATGTAGTACATATTATATATGATATATATATTACACTAATACGTACCTATATAGAATTACGCAAATAATACGTTAAAGCGAAATAAAATCCAATGCAATACGTTAATATAAGTCTAGTTTACGACAGAGTAAATGTAATATATATAATATGTTCAGAATAGTAAGTTTGAAAGCTAGCGGTGACCTGTCAATCAAATATCTTTATAAACAATTTTGTCTCGCATGAGTGAATATATATTTCGTTGACACATAGATGGCGTTGCCTTAAACGGAAATATAAATTTCTCGTATAATAAATCCTGTTAATAATATACGTTAAGTATATCTCACCCTAGCATACAGATGATATACGCATTGCTCTGCACGTAATAAATAATATTTTATAACTGCATATAATTATACATTACATTTAATAATATATATATATATATATATATATATATAGCTATAACAAATATATGATTATATTTATATATTTATACCTAATAAATAATTATATATATAATTATATAAACAAACAATATATGATCAGATGTAGAACGTATTAGATATATATGTATAATTATATAGTTATATACAATGTATTGTAGTTTATTGATGATAAATATGGAATATATAGTAATAATTATGTTTAGTAATTAATAATTAAATGTAAAAACACTTACGAAGCTAAATTAAAATGAATACATACATTCATAAGAAAACATTACAACATGAATTAGGTACACGAATACTTAGTTATATGTAATAATGAGAAGTCATTATGTGAAGGCCTTCCATGTATGATCATATATTTGTATTTATATATTGGTAATCTATATATGTAAGGTCAATAGATAACTATTACCTACCTATAGATAACTATTGCCTACCTATATATCGTTAGTGTAAACTACTTTAACACTATCGGACAATAGGTCGGCCATCTTGGGACACCTAGGAACAAACACATACATTCTAATAAACATATACATAATAGTCTGATTTATTAATTTATTAATAAATAGGCCTACCTTACCTTACATTCGTCCTTTGTTGTATTTTACTTTTATAACTATAAATCTATGAATATAATCAATAGAAAACATATCACCAACTCTTAGATATAATTTACTTACGGTTGACTTGATACAGTGTATATATATACTATATATACTATAGTATACAGTGTATACAGTGTGTACATAAGTTCCCAAGGGATGACGACAGTCCATCTATGTAGACATATGTATATACATAATGACACAATCGAGGGTAAATATCACAGACATGTATAACGAATAGGTAAACAATCTAGTAGGAAAATGACGAATACTTTAATAAATGAAAACTAAAGAATACAAGAGAATCATCCGATGTAGATAATTAGTGGCAGTTTAGAATGTCAGATAAATCGAATTAATTTAATTTTGGAAATAATTGATAGATGTGCAGGACGATAACAATCTGGGAGACGACTTCCACGAACAACATACTCTAGAGTTACAGCTGTTACCAATGTAGTACACATAAAGGAGGACTACCTAATAGGCTATAGGTAACCTAATTATATAGGTAATTGGTGAATATGTTGTAAACATTTTGTTGATCCAACGGGGCTTAACTATGGATATATAGGCGTATATATATATAGGATATATATATATATATATATATATATATATATATATATATATATACATATATATATATATATATATATATATATATATATATATATATATATATTAAATATCGATAATTCAGTTAGGTATATTTAGTTATGTATGTGATAGTACCATGTCGTTCATTGAGTTACGATATGATAAAGACTTAGATTTAGTGTGTGTCTTTAATGTATATAGGGGAAAGTCCCCGATAACCGACCCCCTCATAATACCGACCCATCTCGTATCTCAGTAACTATAAAAGTTATCAAAAAATTATATATACATGAACTGTTAGCAATTTAATGATAAATATGAATAAGTATTTTATTTATAAAAAATATGTAGGTCTAATCCTAATCCTACAATTGTTATTTGATCAAATGTAATATTCTGTTTTTACTTTTTAAATATTTGAAAAATAACTTTTTTTAAATCATTGTAAATACTTTATTAATTAAAAGAAAACTTAAGTGTATGCAAGTCATTGTAGAACAATACAATGTTTATAACTATTATACAAATAATTTAATTTGAATAACTATTAACCAATACATCTTAATAATAACAACCCATATGATTTTCCTATTACCGACCCCCTAAATTACCCTAATACTGACCCCATGTAATTTATAATATCCAATCTAAATAGATCCGTATTTTACTTTAAAATATGTCGTGAGTTGTTTGTGTATCATTGATATAGATTTAGTATTCTTGATCCCAGTTGATTATATACATACTGATTGATAAATAAATATTAAATAATAATATACACTATTTTAATATAATTACTATAAAGTTTAAATTTAAATTTAATATTACTATATAAACATAAATTCAATAAAAAATAAATTGCGTTTATGTTATAATTAATATAGTTATGTATATCTACTATTTTTATTGGATATTATAATACTACAATTATTTATACCACGATTATTTTTGGGGGTCGTTAATAGGAGAAGGGGGTCTGTATTAGGTACACGTATCCGATTAACGACCCCCCTGTTTATTCTTGTAAATATATATATATATATATATATATATATACTTATATCACAAATTTAAAATAGTCACATTATTCATTGCCATAATATTACCCTACTTACAAAATTTTAAATAAATATATTTAATATTTAATAAGTTATTACAAATAATCATTTAGGAGTCGGTACTCGGAGACTTTCCCCTACTATAGACGTACAGTTTACGTCGTACAGTTTACGTCGTACAATGTATGTCGTGAATTATATGCCGGGTACGGTATACCGTATATATATATATATATATATATATATATATTATATATAATACATTATTTAATATAATATTGCTTGATTTAATTTAATTTAATTATTATAACATAATTTATATTAATATTTTTGACATATTATACACATTTTTAAATTGAATAATGTGATCATATTTTATAAGTTTATCTCTGCTTTTTGTTAATATTTTAAATAATTTCAATTCTATATTTAAAAATAAATAAAAATATACACCCTCTATATAACTAATAGTGGTATATCTTTATTTATAGCGCCCAATTAACAGTATCTTCTGACGCTAACACCCTCACTCTATATCAGTGGTTCCCAACCTTTTTCCATCATGACACTTTTTTTGATAATTCATAATTACAAAATATAACATTACCCAATGAAAAATATGATTTTGTTGGCTAAATTGGTATTACATTATAATATAATAGCATTTTTTATTAAATTCAAATTTGTTTATAACACATTTTAAAATTAATAATTAGCTCACGACCCAAGTTTGAACCACTGCTCTATATTATATAGCACCTTGTCTTTACTTCTCTTTATATGTCATTTACCATAAGTCATTGCCATAATCGATCGTATTCCTTATCTCTATATATCATTGATAATATAGCATATCTATCCCACTATCCCTATTGTATACAATTGACAATATATCCATTCTCACTATTATTGACAATATTATGTCCCTCTATATATCATTAACAATTTCTTATTTCTCTATATTATTATATAGATAAATAGATATATATATAAAGTTTATTGAAATGGAACAAAACAAAACTTATACTTATCTCTATCTATTTTTAAAATTGTCAGAATATCCCTCAATTGTCCTATAATATCTAACATTGCCAGTATCTATATTTGCAATGCAGTTAAATATTCTTATGATGATTAAAGGTATGATTTAACACTTTTATATATAATATATTTATATCCTATTATATAGTGATTATTAATATAAGTATAATATTTATTTAATGTATAATTACAATAAATAAAATATAGTATAATGCAAGTATTTGAAGTTTATAAAATCATTAAATTAAATAAATAAAATATAGTATAATGCAAGTATTTGAAGTTTATAAAATCATTAAATTAAATAAATAAAATATAATATAATGCAAGTATTTGAAGTTTATAAAATCATAAAATTAAATAATACCCAGTAATTGAATTATAAGCCTACTTTTTACAATAATTTTTATGAAAATATCATACATGAAATTATTATAATTTCTTTATTAATAAAGTAATTAAAAATTAATTATTATAATTATTATAATAATAATTATATAATTTTCTATTAAGTTATCTTATATGTACTATAATGGTGGTATACATCGTTTATTGTTATAATAAATTATTAAATATTTATAGTTTGAAATAAATAATCTATTATATTTACTATAATGGTAATATTCCTATTACTATTAATTAAATTAATATATTTATATAAATATATATTATATATAATTTATACCTATCGTTATTCATATTTGTATATAAGTATACGTTTGTACAGATTCTTTAAATTAGATAATAACTTGTAATTTAAAAATATAAACAGATATCCATGGAGATATATTATTGTAATATATCTTATTTTCTTTGTCAATTATATTTTATTTCGGATCCATGGAGATATATTATTGTAATATATCTTATTTTCTTTGTCAATTATATTTTATTTCGGATTTGATTGATAAGTGACGGGTGGAGTGGAGTTTAGAGTTTAGAGTATTTAAAGTGACCGATAGCGCACAACTCAGTAGAGTTTAGAGTGGAGTTTAGAGTGGAGTTTAGAGTAAAGTGACCGATAGTGCACCCTTAATTGTATAGTAACAGTAACCTATCGTATAATACACATATGTGGCATTCTTATTATTACACAGTGTGATTAACATATTCTTACATATTTTATTAATTGTATTATTATATTATTAATGTTGTTGCATGAAGGTATGCAGAGTAATAACACATCAATATCTACAACTTGACTATTACAGCGGACTATATAATGACACAAAGATATATTATTGTCAATATATATGATTAATTCGCCATGAATGTTGGTATTATCAATATTCTATTTATAGATATAATCAACCTTGTATTTAAAAGTATCTGTGCAATATTTATTTACCGATTTCATTCACTAGAGAATATGATTAGTAGATTATACTTACCTATAGCTATAGAACATAGGTTCTATACACATATGTTTACATAGAGTATTATACATACAGTAGAGGTATAGAATGTCATTCAATATAAGATAGAATCTTCACAGCTCATATTATATAATATATTACTTTCATATATATATATATATATATATATATATACATTAGTACGTATACGATGGAGCTATATTATTCATAGATGGTACATACTTTCACTTCCCTACAAATGTCGTTCTCTCGAAAGTATAATTCTACAATGATGACGACATATAACATAACAATAACCTTAAGATTACATAATATGGTGTAACTAGCGGGCATTTATTCATTAACAATGGTAATAATTAATTAGTTAATATTAACTGCTTCTATAGAGTAAGTACAACATATATGTTGTAACCCTCTTGATATAGGGGAAAGTCTCCGATTAGCGACCCCTACATGATTATTTGTAATAACTTATTCAATATTAAATATATTTATTTGAAATTTTGTAATTAGGGTAATAGTATGGCAATGGATAATGTGGCTATTTTAAATTTTTGATATAAGTATATTTACAAGAATAAACAGGGGGTCGGAATTAGGTACATGTATCCGATTACCGACCTCATTCTTCTATTACCGACCCCCTAAAATAATCATGATATAAATAATTTTAGTATTATAATATCCAATAAAAATAGTAGATATACATAAATATAATTAATTATAACATTCACGCAATTTATTTTGTATTTAATTTATGTTTTAATAGTAATATCAAATTTAAATTTAAACTTTATAGTAATTATATTAAAATAGTATATATACCTACTATTATTTAATATTTATTTATTAATCAGTATGTATATAATCAACCTGAATTATGAATCCTAAATCTATATCAATGATACACAAACAACTTACGACATATTTTTAATTAAAATACGAATATATTTTGATTGGATATTATAAATCACATTGGGTCGGTATTAGGGTAATTTAGGGGGTCAGTAATAGGAAAATAATATGGGTTTCTATAATTAAGATATCTTGGTTAATAGTTATTCAAATTAAATTATTGTTATAATAATTATAAAAATGTTATTGATCTACAATATTATGCTCAGTATTAAGTTTTCTTTTAAATAATAAAGTATCTATAATGATTTAAAAAAAGTTATTATTCAAATATTTAAAAAGTAAAAACAGAATATTACATTTTATCCAATAACAATTGTAGGATTAAATATTTTAAAACAACATAATTATTCATATTTATCATTAAATTACTAACAGTTCGTGTATATATTATTTTTTGATATCTCTTATAGTTACTGAAATACCACAGGGGTTCGGTATACCGAATAATATATTAGGAAGGGATCGGTAATCGGGGACTTTCCCTTACATGATAAACTGACATAACTAAATATCATATAGTAAACAACATTATAACAATGTTTCCCTTATATCTTATCCTAGTTGAAAGTATATTATATTTCTTTCACAACTATTATACTGCAACTAGGAAACTACCCCTTTTCTTTTCTTTACGTTACAAATGATGATATTATACTAAACCTATGTGCATTACTATAATATTCCTATCTATAACAATATTAAGATGACTTAACTATATAACTAAATAATATACTTATTATACTGATATGATTTAGGACATACAAATAATCACATATAAAAATGTCATATATATATTAAACAAATAAGTATATAAATTATATATATTTTTTCGGTGTGTGTAAATTACAACTTATTTATATTTCTTATATATCTTACATCTTTATTATTCTTTATATATTTTTGTCATTATTATTTGTTTGTTACCCATCATTTTTAATCTATTCAATAAACTATTATCTATATATATATATATATATTAAGATACATAATAATAAAGCGGCTCTTACTCATTGAACTTAACTGAACTCTATGACATATCAACAATATGGTATCATCGATTATTATCAATATATATATATATATATATATATATTGATTGAACATTTCTTAGTTGAATATTTAATGACATTGATCTCATAACAATAGAGATTGTATGTAGGCTACAACTAGTTATGCTTTCATATCATTCATATTACTATAACAAAAGTGAACCTATACAATATAGTAGGATGACAAGATTATTTATTTTTTATCATTTTTTATATTAATTATATATTTTGTCAATTGACTAACAATTTTACATATTCGTTGTTACATATTTCACACACTTCTAAAACATATTCTAAATTCTTTATAAATTAACTTTGTATAAACTAATAACTATATTAAACATCTATTACCGTATACTCTATATTATAGAGTATATTTTAAATAAGGAGAACATATATATTATTATTATATATTGGGTATTTCTTAATAAATGAACTGCAATATTAATGTAGCCAACAATTATGCAACCTATGTACACGGTGTGTATTATAGTGTACCTACAGTGTATGCATACACACTATCTAGTTAATATAATACATCATATTCTGTCCAATTATTAATTTCATATTTATAAGAACTTATGATAAAATAACTTATGTATATTATTATTATATTTTGGGTATTTATAAATAAATGAATGTGAATAATATTCACTGAATATTAATGTAGCCAACAATTATCCAACCAATGTACACTTTACAATGTATATTGTACACTACCTAGTTAATATAACACATTATGTTATTTCACATTCTTAATTTTATATTTATAAGAACTTGTTCTTATGATAATTATGATAAAATAACTTTCTTTAATAAATTAATATTACTTTGAATTCGGGGCCGGAATTACTGACAGGTAATTATTATTATATATCGGACATACGTGTATTATACTATATGTATATTATACTATACTATATAATATATTCTATATTATAATATAATTATTATAAGTAACGTATACTGTACTGATCAAATCAAATTAAAGTATTAGATGTACACAAATGAATAGCTCGAACGAATAAATATGGTGAGGCTATTTATTAACGAAGGGAACATTAGCGATAGCGAGGCAGCTCTGTAAGGTCATCAAGGTCGTGAGCTCCACAGCTGTGTTCTCTCGTCTTCGTGAAACCATACTAGAGTATCATGTTGTCTCGTACCTGTTGTGCAGTAGGTATGAATAGGTTTAGGTCGAATAGGTTTAGGTGGAATAGGTTTAGGTCGAATAGGTTTAGGTCGAATAGGTTTAGTTAGAGTAGGTTTAGTTAGACTAGGTTTAGTTAGCATAGGTTTAGTTAGAGTAGGTTTAGTTAGACTAGGTTTAGTTAGACTAGGTTTAGTTAGAGTAGGTTTAGGTTAGAATAGGTTTAGGTTAGAATAGGTTTAGATCGAATAGGTTTAGTTAGAGTAGGTTTAGGTCGAATAGGTTTAGGTCAAATAGGTTTAATTCAAATAGGTTTAGGTCGAATAGGTTTAGGTTGAATAGGTTTAGTTAGACTAGGTTTAGGTCGAATAGGTTTAGTTAAAGTAGGTTTAGGTCGAATAGGTTTAGTTAAAGTAGGTTTAGGTCGAATGGGTTTAGGTCGAATAGGTTTAGTTAAAGTAGGTTTAGTTAGACTAGGTTTAGTTAGACTAGGTTTAGTTAGAGTAGGTTTAGGTTGGAATAGGTTTAGTTCGAATAGGTTTAGTTAGAGTAGGTTTAGTTAGACTAGGTTTAGTTAGAGTAGGTTTAGGTTAGAATAGGTTTAGGTCGAATAGGTTTAGTTAGCGTAGGTTTAGGTCGAATAGGTTTAGGTCTAATAGGTTTAGGTCGAATAGGTTTAGTTAGAGTAGGTTTAGTTAGACTAGGTTTAGTTAGAGTAGGTTTAGGTTAGAATAGGTTTAGGTCGAATAGGTTTAGTTAGAGTAGGTTTAGGTCGAATAGGTTTAGGTCGAATAGGTTTAGTTAGAGTAGGTTTAGTTAGACTAGGTTTAGTTAGAATAGGTTTAGTTAGAGTAGGTTTAGGTCGAATAGGTTTAGGTCGAATAGGTTTAGGTCGAATAGGTTTAGTTAGAGTAGGTTTAGTTAGACTAGGTTTAGTTAGAGTAGGTTTAGGTTAGAATAGGTTTAGGTCGAATAGGTTTAGTTAGAGTAGGTTTAGGTCGAATAGGTTTAGGTCGAATAGGTTTAGGTCGAATAGGTTTAGGTCGAATAGGTTTAGTTAGAGTAGGTTTAGTTAGACTAGGTTTAGTTAGAGTAGGTTTAGGTTAGAATAGGTTTAGGTCGAATAGGTTTAGTTAGAGTAGGTTTAGGTCGAATAGGTTTAGGTCGAATAGGTTTAGGTCGAATAGGTTTAGGTTGAATAGGTTTAGGTCGAATAGGTTTAGTTAGACTAGGTTTAGTTAGACTAGGTTTAGTTAGAGTAGGTTTAGGTTAGAATAGGTTTAGGTTAGAATAGGTTTAGGTCGAATATGTTTAGTTAGAGTAGGTTTAGGTCGAATAGGTTTAGGTCGAATAGGTTTAGGTTGAATAGGTTTAGGTCGAATAGGTTTAGGTCGAATAGGTTTAGTTAGAGTAGGTTTAGTTAGACTAGGTTTAGTTAGAGTAGGTTTAGGTTAGAATAGGTTTAGGTCGAATAGGTTTAGTTAGAGTAGGTTTAGGTCGAATAGGTTTAGGTCGAATAGGTTTAGGTCGAATAGGTTTAGGTCGAATAGGTTTAGTTAGAGTAGGTTTAGTTAGACTAGGTTTAGTTAGAGTAGGTTTAGGTTAGAATAGGTTTAGGTCGAATAGGTTTAGTTAGAGTAGGTTTAGGTCGAATAGGTTTAGGTCGAATAGGTTTAGGTCGAATATGTTTAGGTTGAATAGGTTTAGGTCGAATAGGTTTAGGTCGAATAGGTTTAGGTCGAATAGGTTTAGGTCAAATAGGTTTAGGTTGAATAGGTATAGGTCGAATAGGTTTAGGTTGAATAGGTTTAGTTAGACTAGGTTTAGTTAGAGTAGGTTTAGGTTAGAGTAGGTTTAGTTCGAATAAGTTTATGTCGAATAGGTTTAGTTAGAATAGGTTTAGGTCGAATAGGTTTAGTTAAAGTAGGTTTAGGTCGAATGGGTTTAGGTCGAATAGGTTTAGTTAAAGTAGGTTTAGGTCGAATGGGTTTAGGTCGAATAGGTTTAGGTCGAATAGGTTTAGTTAGACTAGGTTTAGGTTGAATAGGTTTAGATCGAATAGGTATAGGTCGAATAGGTTTAGTTCGAATAAGTTTAAGTCGAATAGGTTTAGGCCGAATAGGTTTAGGTTGAATAGGTTTAGATCGAATAGGTATAGGTCGAATAGGTTTAGTTCGAATAAGTTTAAGTCGAATAGGTTTAGGCCGAATAGGTTTAGGTTGAATAGGTTTAGGTCGAATAGGTTTAGTTAAAGTAGGTTTAGATCGAATAGGTATAGGTCGAATAGGTTTAGGTTGAATAGGTTTAGGTTGAATAGGTTTAGGTTGAATAGGTTTAGATCGAATAGGTATAGGTCGAATAGGTTTAGGTTGAATAGGTTTAGGTTGAATAGGTTTAGATCGAATAGGTATAGGTCGAATAGGTTTAGTTCGAATAAGTTTAAGTCGAATAGGTTTAGGCCGAATAGGTTTAGGTTGAATAGGTTTAGGTCGAATAGGTTTAGTTAAAGTAGGTTTAGGTCGAATAGGTTTAGGTCGAATAGATTTAGTTAGACTAGGTTTAGGTCGAATAAGTTTAGGTCGAATGGGTTTAGTTCGAATAGGTTTAGGTTGAATAGGTTTAGGTCGAATAGGTTTAGGTCGAATAGGTTTAGGTCGAATAGGTTTAGGTCGAATAGGTTTAGGTCGAATAGGTTTAGGTTGAATAGGTTTAGGTCGAATAGCTATAGGTCGAATAGGTATAGGATGATAGGTATAGGTTTTATAGTAAATATAAGTCTATACCATTAAAATATAGGGGTTCATATTCAATTATTGCGTCTAATATAGATAATTAATATATATATATATATAAATGAGAAATAAGTATATCATTCACTAATTATTATTAAATACACTGACTTAAATATTTATAATATATGTATGGAGTATATTATAAATAATATCTATGTTGTTATAATAAGATATGTTTAATAATAGTTTATCCATTCATCTTTTTAGTTTTTATTACCGTAAGTAATTTAATTAATAGTTTAATAATATACAATTATATTGTAATATAAATAAATTAAAATATGAGACATACGAAAGAAATAAAGTAACTAAGTTCTAGTCATATTTTAAAAACTTTTTAAATGACAAAAAAAAGAAAAATAATTAACTCATATATTTAGACAGGTAATACGATTAATATCTAAATTATTCTCTACTGGGAGACTTTAAACAATTCAGCTCAAATTTGTGAATATTTACAATATCTGACAAATTAAAATCGGTGAACATTTAAACTAAATTAAACCTACAAGCTACTACTTTAGAATCCATACAATAAATATCTAACTAGATGTAAAGTATTAAGCTGTAGCTAACCCTCCAGCAGCTCAGATCTCCGAATACTGGTAGTAGCGGATAGCATCACTGTCCTCCTGTTCCACTCCGATAGGGTTGATCCCTGGGAGTCTTGCACCATCTCCTTCTTCACCTTGTCGCAGGAAACCGAACCCTCGCTGATGTGGGTCAAGTATTGAACTCGTGACCGCAGCGTGTCCTTGACCTCCATCCAGGTCAGGGGATGAAGGTCCTGTGGTTATTAGGGACATATCGGCATCCTGGACATCTTGATAATTGCCTTCTACTAGATCAGTGATATTTAATGACGCGGTATCGCTGGATAGGGTATCAGTGACATTATCTGCAGAAGCAGTAGCATCAGATTCGTCGTTACCATATAGATCAGTAGTAGAATTAGATCCACCATTGCCGTCTACACCATCAGTAGTGTTAGCTGTAGAAGCACCATGAGGGTTGTCTACAACAATAGCCTCAGCATTAGCCACTTGTCCATCTTCAGTATTAGAAATATCTTCTATTGAGGGATCAGCAGCATCTTCTACACCAGGAGCAGCAACGGTTTCTACATCGAGAGCAGCATCATTTCTTACCTCAGGAGCAGAAACATCTTCTACAGATGGAGAAGCAGCATCTTCTAAATCGAAAGCAGCAACATCTTCTACAGATGGAGAAGCAGCATCTTCTAAATCGAAAGCAGCAACATCTTCTACAGATGGAGAAGCAGCATCTTCTAAATCGAAAGCAGCAACATCTTCTACAGATGGAGAAGCAGCATCTTCTAAATCGAAAGCAGCAACATCTTCTACAGATGGAGAAGCAGCATCTTCTAAATCGAAAGCAGCAACATCTTCTACAGATGGAGAAGCAGCATCTTCTAAATCGAAAGCAGCAACATCTTCTACAGATGGAGAAGCAGCATCTTCTAAATCGAAAGCAGCAACATCTTCTACAGATGGAGAAGCAGCATCTTCTAAATCGAAAGCAGCAACATCTTCTACAGATGGAGAAGCAGCATCTTCTAAATCGAAAGCAGCAACATCTTCTACAGATGGAGAAGCAGCATCTTCTAAATCGAAAGCAGCAACATCTTCTACAGATGGAGAAGCAGCATCTTCTAAATCGAGAGCGGCAACATCTTCTACAGAGGTATCAGATGCATATTCTACTGCAGGACCAGCAACATCTTCTATATCGGGAGCAGGAGCATTTATTACCTCGGGAGCATTAGGATCTTCTACCTCGAGATCAACATCATTTCCTACAGAGGGATCAGAAACATCTTCTACCTCAGTATCAGAAACATCTTCTACCTCAGGAACAGAAACATCTTCTACCTCAGGAACAGCAACATATTCTACAGAGGGAACAGAAGCAGTATCGCCTATAGTTAGGTCTCTAACGCTACTACTACAACCATATCTACGAATAGGTCTAACACGGCTACTACCACTACCCCTACTAGTAGGACAACCTCTACCAGCGCTTCTGCCACCACCACCACTACCACTGTACCCGGCACGATATGCTACCCGCTTCGGCAATTGACTGTACCGGGTACAGTTGTGAGAGGAAGCCCAGCCTCCTGCTCCTTTCCGCGTTAGACGACGCGGAGATCCGGTTTTTGAGTAGCGAGGGAAATCTCCTCCAGCCTCATTCTTGTCCTCTTCATGTCCTTCTTTAACATTTACTTCTCCTCCCTTTCCTTCTAAAATATCGACGTTGTTACTGGCGTTCTTATTGACCTCATCGTAATCTACTGCATAAGTTTTGATATAATCTATTTTTAACTTTTTTTTACCGCTATTTATTTTTGGTTTTCCTTTTACTATGACCACTTTATCTTTATTACGGCCGCTTATTTTCTTAGCTCCAGCGCTTAACTTCCCGCCTACCTTACTTCCCCCTGCACCTACTCCTTCTACTGATTTATTATCTGCTACCATTCCACTCTCTCCTCCTATCTTCCCAATTCCTCCATCCCCGGTATCAGCTACTCTATAACCCCCACTACACCCTACCTCACTCTTACCGCTAGATTTACTATAACCACTAAGTTTTACTACCCCACCGCTAGCCCCAATCTGATCACTACTAGATTTACCCTCACTAGCCCCACCCTGGTCACCACTGGGTCCATTACCCCCACCCTGATCATCGCTAGGTGCCCCTCCACAACCCCGATCACCACTAGGTCCCCCGCCATCACCCTTACTACTTCCCCCTAGTGGGGTATGTCTGTGAATACACGACGGTAGATGCAAATTCAACGCATCCATATCTATAGAGCTATTGACCAGACACAACTTTCCCATAGGACATGGATCGCCACCTATATTCGCGTCCTGATTTGACGCCTTCTGATTGGCCATCACCTGTCGCTCGATGTCCGTGTAGCAGGCACCGTAATCGTCCCACTCGTATTGTTGATCGTAGATAAACTCATCCGAGTCGCTCTGTAAATTGTGAGATGTATTAATATATATATATATATATATATATATATATATATATATATATATATATATATGTATATATATTATATTTATATGTATTTTATTTGTGGTTAATATTTTAATATTTGTATCCGTATTTTTATGACATATTTATATAAAACAGTTTTTAGTACAAATTTGTATTTTAGTTTTAGTATTTATTATTTAGTATTAAATACAATTGTTTATTATTATTATTTATAATAATACCAAATATTTGTCTAATCTTCGAAAAATGTTTGATAATATATTCGATCAAGACATTTTATATACATTTAGATAGTAATAAAGTTATGTTATAAGGAAAACTCCCATTTTGAATGGATACCAAAATAGTGTGCCATTTACTACACCAATACCCAGATATTTTGAACTGATTCGATTCCCTTTACTTTATTTGGTTACTACAGTAATATATATATGTTCTAACAATGAACCCAAGGTTAAGTCATAGTGAAAAAATTTGTTAATCTTTCATTAAAGTACAGAAAAATATTGACTATCTATAGAAGAAGAATAATAATAATAATTAATTTATTGAGTTTATATATTAATATATCACTTAATAATGTATAATGTATATCACAAACAAAGAATTGGTTTTTACTATATATTTATCTCGTAAATGAACCTGACACCTTATATTATGAAATTATTTCTAAATATCTAGGGGCGCTGCAACAGTGGGACGGGCGGGATATGTCCCTCCTACTTTAAAATCTAGGCGGACATCCTATGTATTGGTCCCCCCACTTTTACCACAATATTTATTTTAATTGGTGAGTCTCCCTACATACAAAATCGTTCCAGCACCCCTAGGTATATCAACTAATGATGGCAACCAGTTAGGTTCCCTTTAATCATGTGATCAATTTATTAATTTACAAAATATATGTTATGTGTTTACATTATAAACACATAACATATATTTTAAACTTTACAATAATGAATTTGATAAATCATTACTAAAGTTAGTTTTCATTATGAATTATATTATAGAACTTTCTCTAAATTCTTGGATGGAATAAAAGGTCTCCGCCCAAATAACAATAGCACGAATAAGGAGAGGTTATAACAATGAGATGTACATTGTTAAGTTCTATTGTTAAGCTCTATTGTAGTACTAAAGTGATGCGCAACAAAGATATAACACTCCCTGTCTACAGAATGTGATTAATATTGGCAGTAGTATCGAAATCACTGAAATAGATTTAGGTTTGGCATGGTTTCTATACAACAATATTTTCAATGCTCCAATATAAATAACATACAATATAAATTAGCTTTTACTCTCCACATGGATATGTATAGAATTTAAAACCAACATATCCTATTACTTTGTTATATATTTGTTATTGAAACCTAGTTTTCATCATATACATATTAATTTAAAACAAATTATTTGACATTTAAAATATTATATTTAATACGAATTTACATTATGAGTAACACATTTTTTCGAAAATTGAACCTATGTAGGTAGCGCTGTTCATGTTTTGTGTACACAATCGAATTAAATGATTTCGTTTAAGTATTATCTTATTTAGAAAATATGTGGTATTACTACGCCTAAAGCTGGTCACCACCATCACAACGATAATAAGAATCACTAACATACATGATCTACGTAATTAGTATGACTCATCACAGTGAAATCATCATGAGTCATCACTTTATTAAAAATTAAATATCAAAATAATTATTAATAAATCAAAAAAAAAATGTCCGAAGCTCTTAAGAATAGAGCGGAAATATAAATACTCTTAAGGGCCGGTGAAATATATGAATATTTACATGGTGGAGATAGGAGAATTTGTTTACTTATAGTCCGATAACCTCTGAAATAAGAGAATCACCACATTTATTTAAGTCTTATTAATTACATTTAAATCTATGTAAATATTAATCGTAAAAATAAACACTTTTAAAACAAGAGATTAGATTTCTTCTATTTTGAATAAAAGCCGATCATTTATTTATACATAAGTATATACGATCACTTCTAAATATTATTTTAAGATATATCTTAATGGTCCGGACGGGGCTCAAACCCGCGTCCTACTGCTGGTTTGTCTAACACCTTAGCCAACTGAGCCATACTGGAAGTTGTTAGTACCATAGATATTGATTAACCATACATCTGATGTTAGGGTTATTATATAATACGTGTAAATACAGACGAAACTGTCTGTGTAATGAAATTCACACTATTTCGTAAATAAATTTCAAACGTAAAATGTTATTATTAAAAATTATATTTTATACGATGCAGTGTAAAAAATAATCATTATAAAATGTATCCGAATTGTAACGAAATAATAAAATGAGCTGATTTAGTATTTTCTATTAATCTCAATGTAGTAAAATGAAGCTTTTATCTATCAGAAATTAAACTCCTAACTCTGTCATTAAATCCATGCTTAGCTTAGGTATAACACTATAGAGTAGAATTATACGATCATATAATCAAAATCACATTACATAGAATTCTAGGTAATAAGCATTGCATGACGATGAACAAGTTGCTCGTTGTGTAAATACTAGTTTCGCAACACAACAATAGAACTTGTTGTGTACGTACGTAAAACATAGGAAATATGTATTTTATGGGTGAACAATTTCATAAAGCAAGTTTCATACAGCAAAACTTTGATACAGCAATCATTTTATGGATGAAGTGAACAGCCTGTTAGTCTATAGATAATATATTTAATAGTGAGCCTTTTTAAAACATTCTCTATTATATTCATATGTTGTTGATGGAAATTAATAATATAAACATCTGAGAATAAAGATTATTTTAATATTGTACATAAAATATGTATCATAAATCATGATTCATAATAGTTTATTTTTAGAGTTTAAACATTAGTTGAACAGTATTGAATATAGAAATATATGAAATAATTTTCATTTATTGTATTTATAAAGACACATTTATATATATAATGATACACTTTTATATAATCTGTTAGCAACGGCGTAGTAAAATGTTTTATTTTATTTTAATTTAAAAAAATATATTAAATATTTTTGTTATTTAAAATTAAATAATTTAGTAATTTAAATAAATTTCATTCGGAATTTATTTTAATAACTATGTTGAATGTAGGTCACTCTAGCCTAAAACACAATATAACTATATATCATAGACAGTAGTACAAAGTTATTTAAATAGATGTAAGTACATAAGAGCATGGCTTACACCCTATAGTATACTATAGTATAGTACACTATAGTATATTATACACACACTATACCCTATCATAACCCTACTATATACACACACTATACACTATATAAACCCTACTATACACATTATACAGTGTATATAATATTCACTATATGCATGATTCATACAGTATGACTCATACCACTAGCACATGCACTACAGTATGACTCACACATGCTAGTTGAGGCTTAATCATTGAAATGTATGTATAACATAAATATTTGTTATTAAATACTATTAAAAATATATTGTTGATTATTATCGTAACTATAATTATTAATATATACTATTATATTACTATATATTGAAAGTTTTATCTATTAGTTAAGCTTATTTATTTATATTATTATTTCATGTTTCAAGATCTAATTTTAACTACGGATTTCTGTGATTAAATAAATCAACAGAATCATCATTATTTAAAGTAGAACAGAGTTCAGGGAGTTGAGAGTACCTAGTACTAGGAAAGTATCTAATACACAAGTACCTAGTACATTACCCATAATACCTCTTAATAATATGACCTATATTCACAGGTATAAAGTATAACTATAATTCTGTGAAACTGTTCTCTATGCTTATATTTAAAATTATAGTTTTATGAAATGATATAACAGCATGTTGTGAAATGAATTACTGTACACTGTACAGTGTACAGTAAGCCGGAGTGGCTCGGTAATTTTTTTTTGAAAACTGCTGCACTTTTTTTTATATTAACTAGATAACATATTAAATTGAATACAAAAAAAAAATCCAGGAAATTTCCAGGAAATTTTGGAAAAATACAAAATATTTTAATTTTAATTAAAAAAAAATTATTTATAAAAAAATATAAACATAAATATATATACATAAGTATATGAGTGTACTATTACATGGAATTAATTTAAAAAAAATAATGTATAGTATAAAATATGGTTATTTATTCACTATTTTAATGTAAAAATATGATAAATTTTATATTTGAAAAAAAAAAGTTTACGCACTATTACAAAATTTTTTTTTCAATCGACTGGATTAATAATAGGGTTTTTTTAAAGAATTTAAATCGTTAGAAATTTTTTAAAATATATTTTACTTTTATCTTATTTTTTTATAAATTTTAAATTATTAGTTTGCTCTATCATTTTTTTTCTTTTGTAAATTTCTAAAAACCAAGATACAACTTATATTATAGAATTTAAAGAGCTTTGTAAAAATATAAATTATATTAATTTTAGATAAAAAAATATTATTAAAAAAAAAATCCCAATTTTCCCCATATTGGTCAGAAATGCTGATATTTTTTTTATTTCTATAAATATTTAGATAGCTATATTTATAATATATATATTATGTTAATTTCATTATATAATATTCATTATTGAATGAGTTATGTTATAATATGTATTATAAATAAATTAATACATTCATAATTTCTATCTACAAAATTAAACATTTTTACTAATTTTTTTTTCACAATTGTGGTCATAACTTTTTTTTAAATAAAAATTAAAAAAAACTAAGATATGACTTCTATTATAGAATTTGATAAGCATTCCAACTATACAAATTTTATTATAATAGCATAAATATATAAAATCTCATTTTAGTACCAATATCCCATATTCGAATATCTTTATAGTTATTATTTATACAGTAAGATTAGCCGATTATATCCATATATGTTGTTATTTGTCATTTAGTAAATGGTTTGGGGTTATATAAAATATAAAAAGGTGTATTAGTAAGAAGGTTCGTGGTTAAAGAGTATAATAAAATGAATATAAATTTGAAAATTAGTTGTTTATAAGGGTTTATAATGTAATTGTCATGTGATTTCAATATAGGTAATAGCGGTATTTTTTCTATAGAAAAATATTTATAGGTATTTTTAAAAGCTCTGGCGCACGGCGAATACTACATGTAAAAAAAAAAAAAGTATACCATTGTGACAGAAATACTCCAAACATAAAATGCTAGAAGGTGCAGCAATTTTCAACAAAAAAAGTCCGAGCCGCTCCGGCTTAGTGTACAGTGTACAGTATAATGATATACATGTACAAGGCATATCATATTTGATATACATATAGTATATAGTATGTATTATATAGTCTATTCTATACACATGGAAGTATAATATAGTACACTATAGTATATTATACTATACACTATCAACATTTTGATAGGGATAACCCTGCTGTATATTTTATACAAATATAGAATATAGTATATAGTATAATTTATACACATATGGTATATAGTATATACTATATTGTATACACATATTGTATATGAATGACAACAATAGAACATATTTCATTTTATTTTGAATCTATTTATAGATATTATCTCAACAATAGAAAAGAGAAAAAAATATGGTTTCCAATAAATAATAATAATTATTATTTATATAGTATATACTATATATTATATAGTATATACTATATAAATATGTTACCATCTGTCTATAGTATGTAGTATAAAGTATATATGTATACAGAATATACCATATATCATATACCATATATGGTATATAATATATGAATATTTCCTTATTCTATATAAATATGACACTACATACTATATACTATAGTACATAGTACATACTATAGACATAAGGTAACATAGAGCTACACACACATACATGATTACATGTATTCATTACTATTTCTCACTCATATGGCATTCTCACATCAATACTATTTTTGATTTGCTTAATTTATTGTCCATCATTTCATCAGTGAATTGGATGAAATTGACGGATGGTAAACTTAGAAACTATTTCACACTAATATTGTCGCATTTAAATATATTAAAATAATGAATCTAGTGACGCCTATTATTACGAAAATGATCATATGAATCAAATGATTTATTTACAGTCAATCGAGAATAGGATCATTTCTATTTTAATTAAATTTCCATCCGTCAGAATAGAGATCTGGTAGTTCCATCCGCCAAGTCGACGTACCGAAAATGAAACACGCTATCGATGTGAGAAACCTATAACTTCATACTATATGATAATACTCAATATCATTATCATTATTATTATTATATTAACACCGTTTAAGTATATAATATACATGTGTTAACAATAGTGTGTACTCTATATAGAGAGAAATTATGAAAATTAATAAAGTTCAGTCGTCACTGAATAAATAAGTTTTTAGCTTTAAACTAAGTGTAATAGTTATTACACTAAGATCAAAGGGAAGTTTGTTCCCAACTTCATCTGCACCCACGATACGAAATCATTAAGCTCTTGAAGTATATAGATGTAATACCTATTGCATGTATGACCACACCTGGTGAGATAACAATGTAGACATTATGTAATGTAGAAATACATGTAGACATTTTATACAATATATACCCATTGGATATATACAATATACGTTTAAATGGGTAACGTTATTTAACCAATACAATTTGTTGATATTTACCGAATACAATTTTTGATATTTAAATTCACAGCCACTCTATCTATTTTAAACTGATGACATCGTATGTTTACTGGTGGTGATGTTGCACGACCTATTATGCAATAGCAACAATATAACTACACAGTGTGTGTGTATGTGTGTATGTGCGTGTGTGTGTGTATGTGTGTATGTGTGTATGTGTGTGTATGTGTGTGTGTGTGTGTATGTGTGTATGTGCGTATGTGTGTGTATGTGTGTGTGTGTGTGTATGTGTGTATGTGCGTATGTGTGTGTATGTGTGTATGTGTGTGTATGTGTGTATGTGTGTATGTGCGTGTGTGTGTGTATGTGTGTATGTGCGTATGTGTGTGTATGTGTGTGTGTGTGTATGTGTGTGTGTGTGTGTATGTGTGTGTGTATGTGTGTGTGTGTGTGTGTATATGTGTGTGTGTGTGTATGTGTGTGTGTGTTACAATAACAGTAAAACATAGTATAGGCTGCTGTTCTACAAAAGTAGAATTAGGTTTCGAGGAGGGAGTCGCCTATCTTTTCATTATAAGTTTAACTGCGTAGTAAACTTTGTAATGCACGCCTTGAAACCTAACTATATTCTTGTAGAAGTGCAGCCTTATGGTTATATCATTACTATGAAATATTTTTTATATTAATGTTACAGACAATTCTATAATTTTCTATTGATTATGAATGGTCTATTAAGTTATAATAAATATTGTCTACATATAATGGTGAATATATTCTCCATATATATATTTAGTTGGGGTCAATGGCTCAGTGGTACAAACAAAACCTAATAAGCCAGAAGTCACGGGTTCGACTCCAGGCAGTTCTTGTTTTTCTCTTGTGTTTATCAATTAACGATAAATCAAAATACAAGAAACAAAATGTTACTATTTGTTTGGGCCCCTCACAGTTATTTACAACATGTATAAGTCTAAGACTTCTTGAGGGGTCCATTTGTATCCGCTATTTGTATTGTATTCAATATATATATTTCAATAAATAAATATTATTATTATTATATATATATATATATATATACTAGAGGGGGAAAGAGAGATATAGATAAAGATAAATTGATATAGGTAGATATTAGTGTTGCAACCGGACTTCGGACTTCGGACTGATACATTTGGTTATAGGACTCGGACTGATAACTGTTTTAAAAAAAAAAAATCCGGACTGATATTGATACACCTACAATTTTATAAGAATCGGACTGATACACTAAAAGTATTAGTAAGAATCGGACTGATACTATTTTCATGTTATGTGATGTGTTACTAAATGTGAGCTAAATGTGAGCTCAAAAAATGAGTTAGAAAACATGTAAATTCAAATAATAAAAAAAAATATTTAAAATCCAATTTAGAAAATGGAAATTTAGTTAACTTAGTGTCTTTGGAACAACATTTTTAATTCTTTTAAATTACGTTATTTAATTAATTTAAGATAAATAGTTATTGTATATAAATAATGTATGAGCATAATTGATTTCCACTATACTATATTATATTATATATTAAAATATTTGTAAAATTTATAACAAATATTTTTAACATTTTTTTAAAATATATTTTAAATATTTATTAAATTTTTAAAATATTTTTCGATATTTAAAAAAATATATTTTGTAATATAAAAAAATATTTTTTTTATATTTTCCTCTAATTTTTGAAATATTATTTTAATATATAATATATAAATATTAAATTTTTTATATTATTTTTAGAACATTTTTTTAAAATATATTTTGTAATATTTTGACATATTTTTTGTATATTTAAATTTTTCCACTAATTTTTGATATATAAAAAAAATATTTGTTTTCATTTGTTTCTATTTTAGATAACATTTATTTTATTGTATATACTAGCAATGTAGAATCATGAATAGTTATACTTAATAAATAATAGATAGGCAAACAATCAAAAATTGAGCAATGCCGGGTTGGGTACGACTAGTATTTACTATTTGAAGCTTTCGAAATGAATAATTTTACTATTTGAAACCTTCGCAATGAATAATTTTACTATTTGAAAACTTCAAATTAGTGAAAAACTTAAAATTTCCAACACTAGTACTGATACAATACTGATACTTAAACAAATTATTTATGATACTGATACGATACTGATACTTTGATTTTATGAACTGATATGATACTGAAACTTAGATTGTTATTAATTGATACGATACTGATACTTTTATTTTTTGAATAGATACGATACTGATACAATGAAATGAGGGACCGGTTGCAACACTAATATATATATATATATGTGTATAGAGAAGGAGAGGAGATTAAGAGAAATTTCCTTTGCGGAGAGATGGATAGGGAGAGGGTGGGATAGTTAGAGGATGGAGAGTGAGGGGATAGGTAGAGAGTGGGGTAGTAGAGGATGGGGTAGAGAGAGGGTGGAGAGTGAGGGGGTAGGTAGAGGGTGGAGTAGTAGAGGATGGGGTAGAGAGAGGGTGGTGAAGGGAGAGGGTGGGGTAGCTAGAGGGTGGTGAGTGAGGGGATAGGTAGAGAGTGGGGTAGTAGAGGATGGGGTAGAGAGAGGGTGGTGAAGGGAGAGGGTGGGGTAGCGAGAGGGTGGAGAGTGAGGGGGTAGGTAGAGGGTGGGGTAGTATTATTAATATAAATACAGAGAATGAAGTACTACATTCATAGTAAATGCATTATTATACTAGAATAAAAATTACTTTATATATATATATTAATCTATATTAATCTATATTAATAATAATAATAATAATTGTTTGGTATATGAAGTTATTTTTTCTTTTGTAGTTTATAATAAAATAAATATGAACACAATACTATGTGTTTTTACTTGTAAGGAATAAGCATTAGACATACATATATACATGTGATACACGTACACATGTAGGATTAATGCTAATTATATTGCCTGATAGATTCCTAAACTAAACTTATAGGTATCATTAACCTATATGATATATTAATTAATATTATTAATAACAATATATATATATTTACTATATTTATATAAATATATTTACTTACAATATATTATTATAAATAATAGAATGCATTTCACATATAATTAATAATTTAAAATATGATTTTAGATTATGTTCAAATCATGACTGTACAAAATAATAACAAACCACGTTAATATAAAGTTTATATTCATATTTCATGTTGCTGGTCCATATTATCATACTTATATGATTAGAAATCTCAAAAAAGTATTTATATTTAATTAAATAAACAATAAACACACACAAATATTTACATTCACAAATTCATATATAAAGTAATGATTTTATATATAAATATTACCCTGCTAAACATTATTGATGTTGAAAAATCAACTGAATATCAACAAATTATTGATTTTTTAACAAATTTTATATAATATAACCATAAGTAAATATTGACTAGATATCAATTGTTAACAGAATTATTATTTGTTTAAATATTTAACTGTAACTTATTATTAAACTATTTCATGTAAAATATTGATTATTTATTTATGTTGTGTTATGATTTTCTTTTATATTACTCCTTTATTCTTTTAGGATATTACTATTATTCACTATGATCATCATATCATATCACATGACTTATATCATATGACATATAGGACATGACTTATATGTATTCACCATGCTGTAGATTACTATTATAACAAGCCAATAGGAAACACTATAGAAGTATCAGGTAACATTACATTATTATTATTGCCATTATCTGATTATAGGCTGTTTAAACATCTGTTAATTATAGCAGCAACAGCTAAAGAGACCAACACCAAGGCTATGTCATGTTATAAACCCTTAAATAGACATGTTCAATAATAAATATCGAATATATAAAATAACATATTAGTAATATTACATAACATAGCTTATTCATTAGTTGAAGTTTATTGTTGAAGGTTATTGCTGAAGGTTATTGATGAAGGTTATTGATGAAGGTTATTGCTTTAGGTTATAGCTGTGATAGTTGGGGTTTACATGTATCAATAATAGCACTAATGCACTATAGTGCCATATATGCCATATTACAATTAATGATTTATTAACAATTGTATAGTCTCTTTTCTATATATTATATTATATTATTTATGTTGATTTCTCTGAAATGGCTACAAAATAAGGTGACATATATACTGTTGAACATAATCATATCACTGCAGTAACATTATCACTGTTATTTCACATTACAGGTTTTTATCTCTTATTTAGAGGTTTTACTTGTTAAGGGAGGCCCCCTGGAGGGGGGGTGTTCGTTTAATTGTTGTTCTCAACATTATTTACTTTAATTATTTAATTTAAAATATTAAAATATAATTGATTATCTTTATATTGATGTATATGTTAAAATTAATTATATTGATCTTATCCGTGCATTATAAATATAGTCCTGTACAACATACAATACATAGTATTATATAATATTTATTATACACAGAGATTTAGGAGCTGTATTTGTAACTCTGGGATCTTCTAAATATAGTAAGTTATGCACATAGATATAAGCTTCTAAAGCTTTGAGTGTAATACATATTACACAATATTATGTATTTTACAGACTGTACAAGGTACAGTGTACAAGTTACACTAATTCTATAATGGGAAACAATATTAAAAAATATTGAATCTTATTACGAAGCAATTTTCGAGAAATCAACACATATATAAACACACGATACGAGAAAACAAATATCTGAATTAATAGCAATTATTAGTAATATATATTATTATATGAACAAACATTATTATAGAATGCTAGTAGAATGATGTTACATATAACCACTCTGGTGTATAGTATTTATACTTAAATATGTATAATATTTAAATATTAATAGTAAATATCAGTGATCACTTCCTATAGATAGTGTTGTGTCCTGTAGAATACTGATATCTGTATCTTACAGTGATACAGAGATAGTATTGGTGTATCTACATAAGTAGGGGTGTCTTCTAGAATTTGTCAAGAGGAGGGGTGAATTTAAAAATAAATATATTAATAGAGTAAAATATAAATATTCTAAAATATTCTTAAAAAAATATATATATATATATATATATATAAACAATTATGTAGGGGTATGGGGCCACATGCCCCATTGTCGCATATCTCCCATACCCCCTAGATACTACCCTGGTAACACGGGTACCTCCCACTCCAGAGAATGTTGTTTATATATATCCAAGGTAACAACTTTGCCTCTATTACTATACATGTGCAACAACAACAGAAAATAGTCATATTATTTTGAAGCCCTTTAGAAGAAAATATTATATAAATATCATTATAATTTAACAGAAACAGATTTAAATTCTTCTAATAAATATTATTATTATTATTATTATTATATAAGTACGTTTGCTTGTGAATTTGGGGTCCCATTCTGTGTCCACCCTTTACACATTACGGGGCCCTGATAGGTAGCGTGTATGTGCATATGTATGTGGGTATGGTTTTGTGCATGTGTGTGTGTGTGAGAATGTAAGTTAGTGAGTGATATGATAGGTTTGTTGTTTATGTTGTTGTTGGTGA
The DNA here is from genome assembly GCA_964019155.1 of Osedax fenrisi. Lineage (NCBI taxonomy): Eukaryota > Metazoa > Annelida > Polychaeta > Sabellida > Siboglinidae > Osedax > Osedax fenrisi. The sequence goes on from OZ025246.1 coordinate 29,603,691, forward strand.
ACGTATTTATTTAAACATATCATTAATATTAATTCTATAATGGGGAATTTTATAATAATATATATCACATATGGGTACAAATAGCGAATAAAAAAATATATAAAATAAAATATATAATCTGAATAGAAATAAATACTTCGTAAATATTTCGATCAATAAAAAATTTTAAATTTCTTTGTGAAGTTACAAATCATGAGTTTTTAAATTCTAATGGAAAGGGGTAGTTTGTCCCATCGTATTGCTAATGAGGAACAATTTTTCCTTTCGTATTTGATGAAATGGGTAATTGGTTGAAATAATTTAATGGAATTGATATTTTGTAAAATTCTATGTTTGTTTTAAATATGAGTGTGTATATATGTGTGTGTGTGTGTGTGTGTGTGTGTTTGTGTTTGTATACATAAACACATATGTGGTAGTAGTATATAATTTATTTATTCAAAAAAATCTAATTGTAAATAAATTGTTCGCAAGTGATATGGCACATAAATAATAAAAAATAAAATAAAATAATAATACGAATTAATTGTATGGAAATGTGTTTGTGTATTAAAATTAAGTTCATAAAGTTAGTTATTCCAGTTCAAGTAAGTATCTATGTAGTTTGTTTTTAAATTTGTATAAGTGTTTTTCGTTATTTATAGTTCTGTGAAGTTTATTCCAGTGAGATGAGAGGTTATGTTTTTGAGATGAGAGGTTGATTGTTTATTTTTGTATGTGTGTATGTGTGTGTGTCTGTGTGTGTTTATAAGTGAGTGAGCTAGTGAGTGTATGAATGAGTCATTCATTCATTGAATGAATGATGGTATAAGTGAGTGGAATAGAGAGAGTGAGAGTGAGTGAATGTTAATTATATTTCCATGAATAAGAAATAATTCTATTTATAATTAATAATTTTATTTCTAATTATATAATTACACTTTATATAATAATTATATATATAATATTATTAATAATAATATATATTTATAGTTGGAATTTTTAGATTTATATCTACAATTTGAAATTAAATTACATATGTAATATATATATTTATGTGTAGATTTTCAATTATAAACATATATTTATCAGATTAAATAGTGACCTAATCTAAGTAATATACGAAAACACACCCCTGATTGCATTCATATTTACAAATATCGGCGCATGCGTAATCATCGCGTAGAAAACGCACTGATTACGTCACGATATAGCGAGGACATGACGCCATTAGCATGTCCTTGTAAACGGCGAAAACGGTGATATTAGTGGTGGTAGAGATGGGGTGTATCGTATTTAGTATCAGTTTACCTGCCTATGCAATATATTAGATAACAAGTATAGGAACCTATATATAACATACATTGTATTATATAACAAGTATACACTTTATAATTAATAATCATTATATTCGCCACTGTTTAAGATGGTCAATAGTAATCTTGTACTAGTAATTGCGTACGATTTATTTAGTAATCTAGTATCACTTATTAAATTAAATTTATTTCATAATTACACAGTTCTTATACGAATATATATAATACAATATATTATAATATATTATTATATAATAATTATATCAATATTTAATAATTTATTATATATAATTATTATAATAATATATATATAATATATCATAAGAACTGTATTATTATGAAATAAAGTACACTTAATAAGTCGTACGTATTTACCTCGTATGAGATTACATCGTACGAGGTTACTGGCTACCTTTAAGATGCGTAGGTTATAATTGTCAACTTAGTACCCTGGTTACTAATGTAAAACTAATCAATGTAATTATTAAGAGATAGTATACCCTATAGGGTACGGTGGGTATGGTGGACCTGCTACTAAATGTTAATGATTAATAGAAATCCTATATACATCGAATTTTATAATTTTTATTAAAGGAAATTTAATTATTTATACGTTTTTTTATATTATTTGAGTTATTTTTTAATTTATAAAAAAAAAATATATAATATAATAAATCTCGATGTACTATATAAAAACTGTGTACATTATTAAATATAAATATATACATATATAGAAATTATAATAAAACTAAATAAAATAAGTATTTAATAATGATTTATTATGAATTTATTTTTTAATTTAAAAATGGCGTAAACCATTCATAATAACTTCAAAATAATTAATAAAATTGTAATTATCTAGAAGCTAAAACATCTAGAATATTCATATATCTGGGTGTTAAATGAAGCGTAACGAATTACATTTAATGGCAGGTACTAACGCCATTCGGATCATCACCCATTTCAATAAATCGTCAGTTTTTTCACAATCAACAAGTTGAGATAAATATAATTTTCGTAAAGGTAGAATAGTGTAATAATTATTTTTACTATGTGTATTAAACATATGATACATTCTATGCATATGATAAATGAAATGTAAACTTATTTTTATTACTCTAATATTTTAGATCAACAATGGTGACATTATATCGATTTTATTTATTGAGGAACTTAAATCTTTGTTTAAATATATTGTAAACCCTTAAAGGATTGTAAATAATTAAACTGAATAAATAAAATAATTTAAAATTTTCAATATTTTAATAAAATAATTTAATTAAATATTCGAATAATAATTTAAGTTGATAATAAATTATAATATTTAATTATATTATATACAACGTATAAACTAAATATATATATAATATCGTATTTAAAGTTAATTCATATTTATTTTGATTTCATCCTTATTCACATATACATTTATTATCATTTTAATTTGTTTAAAATCAATATTATTTATTTTAATGTATTGTTAAATACAAATATATAGTATTGAAAATTTTATAATTGATTAGAATACTTGTAAATCAACAATGAAATCAATATATAAAAGATAAATGTGCTCAAAATAAAGAAATGAACATATAGCGCCACCACTCGATATCAATTTAAATGTATTTCAAATACAATAATTATAGAATTGTTTACGCTTGATTTGTATTTAACAGTAAACTATAGATATATGCTCCATGCAAACATATATAGTTTATAATAGTTATCGGAGGGTATATACTATTTAACTTATGCATATACTATATACTATATAGTATATAGTATACTATATCTATATAATTATATAGATGTGAATGTGATATTAAAATTGATAATTAATAATACGTATTTCTTAAATATTATTATTAATTAGGATTAATATTATTCCTACGACTATTTAAAAAGTAAGCTAATAAATAGGCTTATATAAATCATAGATTTAGAGTACCTGGTACTCTAAATCTATGATATAAATACATATTAAGTATATCATTACGCAATAAACAAAATAAATGGAAAAACTATAAAGAGATTGTTTTTTTGATGATAAAAAGTTATTATAGATATGTATAGCATTCATTTATCTGATGTTTTAGATGAAATACTTATAGAAATTATAAATAAATGTAGTATTAATTAGAATAAAGTTAATAAGAATATCAGCAGTTTAATCGCGATATTTAAAATCAAAAATGTAGATCATTATAATTATTTTATTTCTGTAGGTAGGATCCTATTCTAAATATAGATATTTATCAGCCTAAGTTGGTAACAATGAACACATTATGATGATTCACACATTAGCAAAATATAATAAATATTAGATAATTAGGGGAAAATCTCCGATAACCGACCACCTCCTAATACCGACCACTCTCGTATCTCAGTAACTATAAGAGATATCAACAAATTATATATAGGAATTGACTACATGAACTGTTAGAAATTTAAAAATAAATATGAATAAGTAGGTTGTTTTACAAAATATTCAATCATATAATTGTTATTTGATAAAATGTAATATTCTGTTTTTACTTTTTAAATATTTGAATAATAACTTTTTTTAAATCATTGTAAATACTTTATTAATTTAAAGAAAACGTAATAATTCCCATAATATTATAGATCAATAAAATGTTTATAACTATTATCAAAACAATTCAATTTGAATACTTATTAATACAAATATATTAATTATAGCAACCCGGGTTGCCATATGATTTTCATAATACCGACCCTCTAAATTCCCCTAATACCAACCCCATGTGATTTATAATATCCAATCAAAATAGATCAGTATTTTACTTTAAAATATGTCATAAGTTGTTTGTATATCATTGATTAAGAATTCATGATTCCATTCGATTATATAAATACTGATTAATAACTACATATTATTATAAAACTACATATTAAATAATAATATACACTATTTTAATATAAAGTTTAAATTTAAATTTAATATAACTATTAAAACATAAATTCAATAAAAAATAATTGCGTGTATGTTATAATTAATTATATTTATGAATATATACTATGTTGATTGTATATTATAATACTACAATTATTTATACCACGATTATTTTAGGGGGTCGGTAATAGGAGAAGGGGGTCGGTATTAGGAACAGTTATCCGATTGCGGACCCCCCTGTTTATTCTTGTAAATATAATTATATCAACAATTTAAATATCCACATTATTCATTGCCATAATATTACCCTATTTACAAAATTTCAAAGAAATATATTTAATATTTAATAAGTTATTACAAATAATCATTTAGGGGTCGGTAATCGGAGAATTTCTCCTATATGTTAATTATAAATAATATAAACTATCATAAGTTATATAAATTATATTATATATGGTGATATCTTTTATAGAATAATGATACTAATGAGTCATTAGTAGGCCTAATGACTCCTTAATGGGTATTATGGATGCCGTAACTACTTGTATTAAAGGGTAACAGAAGAACTTGAATTTTGTCGATAATAATGCACTTTAATTTTTTAATTAATAATAAAAGTTATTATATAAATTCATTTACATAAATAAACATTTAGTTAGGATAACATTTAATTCTTTCAACTGCTATCAACATATGATAAAGTTATCTAACCAGTATATTAAATAAAATGAGAATATTAGCAATTTTCTAGGTCATGACATTTCATAGTTGTGTAATATGTAGGTATTTTAGTATATCTGGTCGTTGAGATGTACCCAGCAAACATTAACAACCTCATAACATCCTCATAACAACATAACAGCCTTAAAACAGCATATTCTTAAATTACAGCCTCATATCTGCTTCATAATAGTAGCTTATGAAAAAATCAACAACAAAACATACTCATAATAGCATTTTGGTAATATCCTCATAATAGCCTACATAAATTCTATAAAAAGAGCCTCATAACAGACTCATAACATAATTATAGTAATATCCTCATAATAGCCTACATAAATTCTATAAAAAAAACAGCCTAATAACAGCCTTAAAACATAATATTCTTAAATTACAGCTTCATATCTGCTTTATAATAGGATCTTATGAAAAAATCAACATCAAAACATACTCATAATAGTATTATGGTAATATCCTCATAATAGCATACATAAATTCTATAAAATAGACTCATAAAAGACTCATAACAGCATTATGGTAATATCCTCATAATAGCCTACATAAATTCTATAAAAAAACAGCCTCATAACATCCTCATAACTGCCTCATATAACGGCCTCATATAACAGCATCTGTCTACACATAAGGCTGTTTTTTATGAGGCTGTTAATGTTTGCTGGATAGGTATTTGTAACGTAGTCAGTAAGTGATAGTAATGATAATGCGTAGATATAGGTTTGCCAGTTGGCTTCAATACTAGTTCGAGGCATCTTCCCGAGGCGTCTACTTGGATGTTAATGTATTTGTTGTGATCGGAGTACGTCGTACGTTATCTCTGAATATTAGGTATTTTATCTGATTACATTTCCACGTATAGAGTTTACCCGTTTGAGGCGCATAACTGGTATTGTTAAAAATAGACGGGTGATCGCCAATCCTCCAATACTACATGGTGCGTAAAATACACCAAGGGAAGTATCTTTGGGTAGTCGCAACCACCGTCTAACAAAAGACCTAATTGATCTATCCATAGTTTTCAATGAATTAAGATATATATTAGAGAAAGTTAGCCTATGTAATAAACTTGGTAAAAGATACGATTTGAGTATATAAAGTTTTTGTTGATGTTTTAATAATGCTTTAGTTATTGATATTAATTTAGATGTTAACTATATTACTATTGTATTATTTTTATTATCTATAGGTCCTATTTCGATACCTAAGTAGTTATATGTATCATCAATAGTCAAGGGTTTAAGGGGAATATTATTAATTACTATAAAGCTATTTGGATTACAGATCCACTGTTTTTCTTAGGGTTAATAATAATGTTAAGAGTTGCACTATTTGCTGGATTAATATCAAGCCCACTTGATAGATAGGATCGTTATTGATAATGGTGTATTATGATGCTTGCATTCAGTTGATTTTACCTGAATAGTCTTTCCCTGCTAGAGCAGTTGTGAATATGATGGCATCACAATTTAAATATAATTCTGATGCTAATATTATTATGAATACCGATTTATAATATCTGATTCATACATAATTATTATCAATTATAAGAGATACATATATGGAAACATTATACAACAAAAATAAAAAATTCTACTGCAATATCTCTTCGGTCAGAAGGTAGTGTAGATAGGACATATGTTGATAATATATATATTAATGTATATTATATACACACTTGTGAAATGAATAGATAAAGTTGGAAACGAATCGCTTATATCTGTAGGTGTAGAAGAACTTTGGAACGTGAAGCTCATGGGATATTTAACACAATGATTAAATCTTCTTGGAAGTAACGTAACAAATTTAATAATGAAAGAGTTTTCGTTATTGGTGACAGATGGTACATATGTAAATACAGGACATAATAATGGTTTACGGAAGATATTTCAATATCATAGATTGGAGAGGTTCAGCGAGCCCGTAGCTCCTCTACTAACAATATGGTGTTGTGCATATAAGTCAAGTCTGGCATGGAAGGCAGCAAGCAATAAAATACCAGAAATTAAAATATTCTGATGACATTAAGTGGTATTTCATCACATTTCGCTAAATCTGGAGTCAGATGTAGAGAATTAAAAAATATTGCAGAGTACAATAACCTTATTATTTACTCATTTTCAAAAATATTTGAAATACGATGGAGTGGATTCACTCATCAACTAGTTGAAATAATATTAAAATCATGGAATATATTAACAATGTAATTTAATTCAATAGCATGCAATGAAGCCCGTGGATTTTCAACGTACCTTTGCAATGACAATAATATTCATACATTATTATTTATAGCCGATGTAATTATATACCTACTAATTATATTCTCTCGATATCAAAATAAGATGCAATCCGATTCGACTACGATATGTGATATTCATCAACAACTTAATAATATTGAGGTTTGTCATATTTATATATTTAATATTGCAGAATACAATGCCTATAGTCCCTGCTATTCAGAGTAAAATAAATAAAGTTTCATAATATTCCATAATATTTTGTAACTTTAATAGATTATGCTGCATACATTATTTACAACCGATTTAATTGGCGGATGGGTTACTAAGTTAATCGAATCAATTGAAAAAACCAATGGTACTCATTACTTGAAAGTTATTGAGTTGAAGAGAACACATAAGCGTGAAGTAAGACATACTTTATATGTATCTGAAATGAGAGATATATCTACAATAAAAAATATAATTTATAAAAACGTAGTAAATAATCTTAAGGAGCGATTTACAACAGATGAAAATATATTTTCAAGACTTGAAAATGTTATTAAATTAAAAGAAGAAGTAAAAATAAAGCAAGTAGGACCTACATACTTTAATAAGTGCTGATTTGAACTTAAGAGATTTATCCTTACAATATAACGATTTATTATTGCATTCAGAAATTAATATATTCCGAAAATAAAATCGTCATGAACTTGTTATAAAGCTATCAAGGTAAGTATGAATTAGACATAAAATATACCTAATATAAATTTATTATTTTCTAGCATGATAGAAATGTCTACCTTGTGTTGTACACATTGTAGAATTATGTGCGCTAAACCACACAGTGCCGATGTGGAAAGAATTATATCTGCAAATAATTGTCCAAATTATTGTCCTAAAGTATGTACATAGAAATAGAATGAAAATAGAAACTGAGAATAATCAATTATGTATTCATTATAATATGCCTGATCTTGAACATTGTATTCAAGACTTGCAGTATTAGCTTGGTTAGTTATTTAAATAAAAGTCATTAATAATATTGTAGCCATCATTTAATGAAATTTCAGATTAACCTAATATGTTTAGGATAAATAAAAGAAATCATAGACAACACGATAGAGAGCATGCTAAAACCATCAATGTAAAGAACCTTTCTTTATATCGATGGGTAAAACACAAGAGTATTTCAAAGGAATTTTTTCTGGTGCAGGAAACATAAAAGAGAAGAAGAAAATGAAAGTCCTTTTAAAACAATACTATTCTAAATATATCACAATAAATAATAAACATAAAGGCTTCATCTTTAAAATATATTTTCTAGTCATACTATTTTGCTGTAATTATCAGTATTTCAGCTTACATATATTCTTACATATATACATCATACTTTTATGCATATATATATATATATATATATATATATATATATATTAATATATCTACCTATGCATTATAAAAATTATATATAACTATTAAAACTATACAATATTAATTGATAAATAATTATTAATAATTATATATTTATGTGCAGTCAATATTATTCCTTAATGAGACCCCTGCACTGTGAGCAAATAAAAACTAGTGCATAGTACTAATTTAATAAATATATTTCAATAAAGAAAAAGTAAAATATTATAACAATTAATATAAAATTTAAATACATATATATCATTAATTTATTTATTTAATTTTTACAGTGATTAAAAATTAATAGTATTATAAAGTATTACAACTATAAAATATAAATGGTGTATTTACACTATTCTAAACCTATTATTACAATGAATTTTAAATTATAAGTTATTTTTTTAGTGTAATAATAACATATTACAACTATACAATATAAATGGTGTTTTTACACTATGTTACACCTATTTTTACAACGCATTATACATTATAGGTTTTTTGAGTGTAATTACAACGTATTACATCTATAAAATATAAATGGTGTATTTACACCATGTTACTCCTATTTTTACAACCATTTACAAACAATCGCAACCTAATCCACTTACTATGGTTTCTTGGGATTGTATCTATTTAATATAAACTTCTAATATTTTCCAATGAAATATTTCTCTTAGTATTTTCATCATCATATTATTTCTTCTATTTAAACATCTTAATTTGTTTAGTGTATTCTCGCAATGCATCGTGAAAATGCATAAATTCTTATTTTATATATCTAGGATTAACTACCCCAATATTTAATTTGAAACTCGTAATTTTTTAATTATTAATATATAGATATATATATATATATATATATATATATATATATATATATATATATATATATATATATATTACGTATAATATTCTAATTAGTTTATAATTATATTTTATATTAAATATTAAAATATATTTTATATTTTTATATTATTATATGTAATATAATTCTAATCAATATATATATATATATATATATATATATATATATAACACACACACACACGATACACGTTCAACTTCCAGTATATATCTGTTTACCCTCATCCATCCCTCCATAAATTCCAGAAACGCTATTTCTCGTACATTATCCCATCTAGGGGATCCCTTTTTTCGAAAGTAACCTAATACGGAAACTTTAACAATAAATGTTCTTAACATTTTATGAATCATTATTTGTATTCAAAAATTACAATATATATATATATATTAATATTATATGATTCTAGATATTATAATGATTTTAAAATTGTATTTAATCTTTTAATTCTATATATAACGGGGGTGTCCGTATTCGGTACCCATGTCCGAATACGGATACCCTGTGTTATAATACGGACACCCTATATACCACTAGATAAACTATATATTATTGATGAATCAAACTGATAAATTACAATTACATTATTTATAATTATTTTTATGAACAATTTATTCTAATTAGTTAATAATTTATTTATTATTTTTTAAATAATAATACAATTTAAGTATCTAAATATTACAAATTTTAGATTTAGATTTATTGGTGGTATTAATATTATAACGCACACGATTTTTATGAAAATCAGAATAGTTCATACGCTGCGTTCTGATTGGTTATAGGGTGTCCGTATTAAGGCATCTAGAGTGTCCGTATTAGGAACTTATATGACCTCTAGATATATGCTTATAACTTAATGAATATTTGATAACAAATATAAAAATTATATATAATTTTAAAATGCTTTATTTTTTAATAATATAGTGTTATATTTTATATCGATACATTAGTATATTCTTGAGAAGTAGAATTTTTTCTTCATAAATTTAAAAACGTAATAAAAAAATCAGTTTATTGGATATATCAGCAATATTTTCAATAATTAAAAAATAAAAAATAATTATTTAGACTATTTATATAACTATGAATATTTTATTCATTAACATTTTTTTTGTAGGATTTATGATTTCTGTGATACCGAGAGTGTCCGTTTTCGGGCACTTTCCCCTATCTAGATTACGTATGTACACGCCATTCATCAATAGTTCAATGCTCATCTTAAGTTATACCTATCATCTATCTAATTTCTCTATATTATTATTATATTTTATATTTCATTCTTATAACTTCCACTTTAAAGTATAATAATTATTTCGTTAGTTTTTCCCTTTTTTATGGTTGGTGTATTTTATTTTTTATTATTTATTTTACGTACACTTACGAGGCTAGTGATCACTTTAAAGTGATTACTTTAAAGTGATTACTTTAAAGTGATTACAATTGTAACGGTGACTAATAAACCATATTTCATCATATATATAATGTTTTTAATACATTATTTAATACATCCTATAATAATATTAAAATAAAAATATATTTTAATATTTAATATATAATATAGGTATATAATATATAATATATAACACCTACTTATATATTTTATATACATAAACTAATTATACTATAGTTATGATATATATATATATTTATGAATTACAAATTATATATATATATTATATATAATAACATTATGATTAATTATTTCACAACTACAGATTAACTATAGTCTCGTGTTACCGGACAATGCATATTTACATTTGAAAACGAATAAAACAGAAATTAAGAATTTAAATATTAATAATAATAATAATAATATTAAAACATTGGTTATAAGGGCTGATTTAATTCTAAAAATAAATTTAGATTTTTATAAATTTAAGAATAAATTTAATAACCTTAATAAATTGCATTTCCAACATATTAGATTAATAAATGTTAGTAACATACATACAAACATCAAAGAACTAAAATTTTACGACGTATACTGGACAAGTATAAAATCACATTATTTTAAAGGTTTAATTAACCTAAAAAAGTTAAAAATAGGTTCTAATAGAATATCGACAATAGAAAATAACACATTTAGACATCTAATTTATCTATTATCGCTAGATCTAGAAGATAATCGTATTACACGTATAGAAGCTGGTGCCTTTTTCGGACTAAAACAATTAAACCGTTTAAACATTAGAACTAACGATCTAGAAGGATTGAACGCCAGAACATTTAACATACTTACCAAAAGAGGACGTTATGAAGTCATCGAATTAAGACACAATAGTTTAAGACGTATTAAAAGTGGACTGTTTATTTCTCATTATATCATAGAAATAGATTTATCACATAATTCAATTAGTTTAATTTACAATAATACTTTCAACGCAACCAAGCTCGAGATATTATTTTTAAATAATAATTACTTATCTTCTCTAGATGAAGGAGTTTTTGGAAATTTTAATACAAATTTGAAATATTTTTGGATATACAGTAATACAATAAGATGTGATTGTCCGAAATTTAAGTGGGTTCTTAATCATCCGATATTAACACATTTGAATAGATCTCAAAATGAATATATTTGTCATCATTGTCATAAATTGAATAAAAATGTAGGGGAATCAAATATAATAAATAATATTACAAATAACACAGGTAAATATATATAAATATATATATATATATATATATATATATATATAGTATATATTATATACTAATATATACTAATAATATAATTTATATTTTAGCAGTGTTGTTATTTTTGAAACCTTGTATTTGTCCTTATATTTAATTAAATATTGAATTTACTCTATATATATACATGATGTGTAATTTAAACTGTTCAAAATTAGGGTACATCGAGTGCCTTTTTTAGGGTGTAAGTAGTGTCCCCATAGCCGTACCCTAATTAGGGTACAATTTGAATAAATACGATCAGCAACCTAAAAATGATCAAACTGTACCCTAAAGAATATTAACTGGTTGCACCATATGTATATGATACCGTGTACCCTAATGCAATTGTATGATATGTACCGTAATTTAATTGGATGATATGTAAATGTAATATCCACGTACCCTAATATTTAACATATATGTACCCTAATAAATATGTATATTGTACCCTAGTGAGTTTAAAAGTCGTGTACCCTATTTAGGGTACATGGAAAATATTAGTGATATTTGAACGATCTGTACCTTATAAATTGAATTCGCTGTATACAGGGTATACCCTATTTATACAGTGTACCTATGTACACAATCGATAAATTACTATATATTATATTCCAAATTGTCACCAATTATGAAATTAAATATCGACTTAAATTCAAAATGTCTCACGGTACACCGTTTCTAAGGAAGCTGGGAGAACATAAGTTACCTTACTATGCACGCGTGATGTAATGCCTAGTTACCTCATTTAACTATTGTTATAATCTATATTGAAAATAATAATTAATGAATTAATTATTATAATAGGTTCGAATATAACTACGACTAAAGGTAACATTAAATATGTAATATTTAAATTTATTAGAATAAGCTAAGCTATAGTTATATAGCTTATAAGCTATTATATATATATATATATATATATATATATATATATATATATATATATAGATATATCGCTAAGTGGAATACGCAAAAGGTAGTAAGCCAGATTTAGACTCCACGCAGATATTATTGTTCACTTGTATGAACGTTAAATCAAAATACAAGAAAAAAAGTTTATTTGTTTTGTATTGTCCAGGGCCCCTCACATTTATTTATTTGAGTTGAGTTAATACACTCGAGGAGTCGATTTGTATTAACTATTTGTATTGTATTCAATATATATATATATATATATATATATATATATATATATATATATATATATTAGATACAGATGTACATCTGAACGTTCACATATTTGGTAACATATTTTGTGGTACTTATTTTCACTGAAAAACAGAATTTAAAGGAAACTTTTTAAGAAATGGATTTAACATTAAGGACCATACATTATATTATTTACAAAAATAATATTTTATAATTATACAAAATATATAACTTTTATTTATTTATTATATTATTTTATACTGTGAATTGTAAATTATAAAATATGACACATCGAAATATACATATTATTGTTTTTTTAATTGAGATAATAATTTAACATTAATAAATAATATATGGATCTATAATTAATTATGTTTGTCTACCAACTATATTTCTATGCAGTCCTACATTTTCTATATGTTATTATATTGTATTTGTATACAAATACCGTATTGTTTTCATTAACAACTATCTGATTCGCTATATTTTTATATAAATTATTGTTGATTATTTTTAAAATCTAATAATATACCATTGCATATAATAATTAATTACAATATACAATTTCAATTTTGTTTTTATTATTTAAAAACTGTCTACCAATTAATTAAACATTTCATTGTTTACCCTTAAAATATCAATATATATATATATATATATCATTTTACAGCGACTACGTTAGAATCAGAAATTGGTATTAATATATGGGTGTATGTAATTGGTTTGTAAAACTATGAAACTTAATTATATATTCAATTGTTCATATATACATGTACCTAATATACCAGTTATTAAACTTTATTCATACTGCATAAGAGAGCATCACTTTAATTAAATAATATTTATATAACAGAAAATAATCTATCATATTTAATTATAAATAATCATCTTCAATTACTGTATATGATATGGGGTTACCCCATGCTCTATTACAGGGTCTATAATTTAATTCTATATATTAATGACATATGTAATTTATTTATTAACTATATGATTTATAGGTGATATGCTGATTACATTTCTATTACAATAAATCCTGCTAACAATAGTAAAATAAATGATAATTTAAAAATTCTATCAAATTGCTTCATTAACAATAAATTTAAACTAAATATTAGCAAAACAAAATAAAATACTTCTATAACGATTATCATATTATTTTATTGCAAACTTCTACATCAGCTGATGTTTTAATCTTTATTTTAGGAATGTTGGAAAAAATCTTGCTAGAGATTTTAATTTTAACTCTGGTTTAAATTCAAATTAGCATCAATATTTTTTAACATATAATACCCTCTAAAAATACTTTTTAAATTAAAGCAATTAAATATTCCGAAAATGTAATATAATGATTCATACAAACATTACAAATATTAGGATTTATACCTACTAATATTTATAATATTAATGTGAGATTAATAAAACAAATTAATACAGAATTAAGTCCTGTATTATGTTCTTTATTAATTAACTAATTTAGTGAAGGAATGTTTCATGATTGTTTTAAAATAGCTAAGCGTATACATTTATATGAAAAGGGTAATAATAAATAATACAGTATACTATTATATTAACTATAGTTAATTATATACAAATATAACTTCTACCTCAATTCTCAAAAATGTATGAATTTTTTTTTAAATAAGACTTATTTATGTCACTAATAAATATAAAATTTTAAATTTTAAATCATTTTTGTTCTAACAAAATTATTCTACAGAATATGCACTATATACTTTATCAGAAACTGTTTAGGGTGAATTAGAAAAAACTAATAATTAAGCAATTTTATTAATAGATATTAAAAATAATGTTGAAACTTTAGATCAAAATATATGATAAATAAATTAGATACTATTGGTATTAGAGGTTTACCTAAAGTTCAATTAACTAGTTATTTATCAAATAGGTCAAAATATGTCAAACAAAATGAAGCAATTTTAGATATGTAATACATATTATTTGGCGTCCCCTTACTTTTTCAAATAAATATTAATGATATATCATGAAATACATATTTATATAAATGACACCTATATGTCTAATATACTGAACTATTCTTAACACATTATTTTTGCAGATGATACACATTTAATTTTCTCTTTAAATTATGAACTATAATATTCGTAATTCTAAATAAAAAAAGAAACAAGAATTAAAAGTTAATAATGAAATTAAGTTATAGGAATATATAAGAATATATAAGAATATATCTAGAGGTAATATAAATCCCTAATACGGACACCCTATATATGTATTAATATGGATTACCTATACCCAATCTTCTGATTTACATAAATATCGATGGCGTTATAATATGAATAACACTAATGAAGCTAAATCTAAAAATAGTATTAGTTGATTTTAGCTTATACTTCTTATTCTGATTTATATTAACTAATATTCTATTTAATAATAAAACAGGTGCCATACTATTAAGTTGTACAATGTATACAATATATTCTAATAAAATAAAAACAATTATAAGGTTAATAATTAATAGTTTATTAAATTATGTACACATTATATATTTGGAAATTATAAGAATAATTGTCAGATAAATATATTAATATTTAATATTTAAATAATTGATGATATATATTTCTAACTGTAAATAAGTAGTATGGGTAAGTATTGCATTAATATATAAGTGTACGACCTAGGTACAAGGTACGGCGTACGTTGTAATAAGGTAAATCTAATAAGGTTAATTATAAATTAAATAATTAGATAGTATAGGTGTATATATAGTATATACCTAACAAAGTTAAAATATATCAAAAAATATATTAAGAAAGCTGGAAGAATAAATGTAATTTATAATGTGAGATATGTGTTATTTTATATTTAATGTTTAAATTTTAATATATATTAATTATTTTAATGTTAAATTTCACTGTTAAATTTCACTGTTAAATCAAAGTTCAATTGTTATATGTTCAATATCGTACTCTTAATTTAATATTATTTACAATTTTATTATCTCAATTATCAATATAATTATAATTATAATATTATAATATTATTTTAATGAGATTATGATAATTATTATTATTAAATTTTTATAATTTTTACATTAAACCCCGGATATGATGATGTACGTTTAAACTAGTTAAATATGGATGGGATACATCCAAGTTTACAACACTTATATCCAAGTTTGGATCAGTTTTCCCCAGTTTTCCAGTTAAATATAAGACACGAGTAATGAATACTGGTGAATACACTTTTAATATTCATGTATAATGTCCCTATATAACCACAAGAGTTAAAACAAAACTATATATATATATAAGATTGGAAAGTATATCTTATATTATTGTAATTCTAAAACAACAAAATAATAAATGGATAACAACAAATATTCAGTAAGATTTACAAGTTTACAAATTTAAAAAATAAATTTTTAAAAATTTACAAGACCATAATAATTCTATATTAATATTATAAGAAATAACGAGTATAGTACAAGTATAAAATGTTGTAAATGAGATATTTCATCGAACAACTAAGGACTGCGAAAAGAAGGAAAATCAGCAAATGAAGGAATCGTCGTTGGTTACCAAATCCTCGTATGGGTTGACCATGGTACCATAGTATTTGCAAATAACCTGTACTTTAGCGAAATCATAGATTATCGTATTTCATCGGATACACTTTTCACACTAGGGATATATATATATATATATATATATATATATATTTATTTATTAATTATTGTTTTAATTTCAGAACAAAATCGGATAATATTATTAATATTTCAACAAAAAAAGAACATAAAAATGAGATATTTAGGTATATATTGAATAGTAAAAATAAGATATTTAATAGTATTAGCTATATATATATTGAATTAACTATTAGATATAAAATATATATGCATGATACACTTAATAATATTACTTTACATATTATTTATGCAATTTACATATGCCTACAATATTAATTTATATAAATTAAAAATTTAAAATATTATAATATATATATATTATAGATATAGGCTAATACGCATTTATTATGTAATATTAAATAGTATCCTATCACAATCGAATATATTACAGAATTAGCGGTAAGTAATATTGAATAAGTACTCGTATATTACTTACTAAATACTCATATAGTACTTAGTAAGTACTTTAATAGATATATATCTGGTTATGGTTGTTATGAGGAAATAATAATTATATATAATTAGTATACTAATATTATTCTACATACCTTACCAGGTCTAGCTTACTCGGTAGTTATTCTAGGACAATATTAAACATTGAGAATGTATACATTATCTATAGATAAGGATTTTCATACGATTTTGCTAGGATAATATTTAATATTACATAATAAATGAGTATTATATCTATAATATATATATATATATATATATATGATGTTCTATTCTATAGAATGCTGGATAGTGATGACTCATTAATGGGAATTGTGGATGCTGTAACTACTTGTATTAAAGCATTAAAGGAGGATTTGAATTTTGTCGATGATAATGTACTTTAATTTTTAATTATTAATAAAAGAAAATGTATTATTTCATTTTCAATTAACAAATAAACATTTATCATATTTTTATATTATTTAAATGTGGTTTATAAAAAGTCATATTCTAGTATTAGGTAAATATATAATACTTATATTTTCAACTTATGGTTTTGAATTAAACTATATTCAGGAATATTATGCGACTTACGGCGAAACATTTAGTTTTTATTCGTTAATTAATGTTATATAAAATAGTAGGGACTACCTTTTATTTCTAGGGATTTTTATACATTTGTATGAATTGTAATCTAATTGGACCCTTAAGTGTGTGTTGGTAAATCGTATATAATTCCGTAATTATTAAATTCGCATATATGCGTGCTATTTATAGGTACGTTGTTATTCTTAATTTATATTAATGATTTACCAAATATTATTAAACCACCCATATATGCTTCTCTCTTTGCAGATGATGCTAAGTTTTATATTCTTTTAAGCCCACAGAAAGTTGTTTACCTTTACAATGTGCTCTTGATGAACTTAGTGATTGGATGAAGAGATGGGAACTAGAAATTGCTCCTACTAAATGTGTTGTCATGCGAATTGGTAATAAAAACCCTGTTCATTCATATTTCATTAATGATTTTGAACTGCCTATACACACCTCATTCAAGGATTTAGGCATAACATTTAATGATAATATGAGTTTTAATACTCATATTAATACTATATGTACTAAAGCACACTTAATTATTAATAGATTATTTAGATGTTTCATCACCAATGATTATATATACTTGCTTAAAGCTTAAAGGGGAGGTACTTTAAGGGGAGGTACTTTACTTAAAGCCTATATATCATACGTTCGCCCTATTGTGGAATCGGATTCATCTGTCTGGAATCCAGACAATTTCATATGCAATTCTAACAATATAGAAAATATTCAAATCTATTTCACTAAAATACTTTTTTATAGATGTAACCTTACTAAACGGTCTTATGAAGATAGAATTATTGTTCTCAATATTAAAACTTTATTTCATCGCAGGTTATTAGCTGATCTTACCCTGACATATAAGATACTGAACGGACTTGTCGATGTGGATGCAACTGATATATTTGATCTATATAGCAACAATTGCAGAGGGCCTAAAGTGAAGATACGGAAGAAAAAGTGTAGAACAAACGCACATCTGAATAATTTTGGAAATAGAGTTTGCTCTTCATGGAACGCGTTACCATTTACAATTACATTTTGTAAAACCGTAACACTTTTCCGTGAAAAATTAATTCACACCAAATGTATCAATCATGTTATTGTTATTCCGTATTAATTGTACCAATATATAGTATCTGATATTATGCTTGCTGTCATCAGTTTACGGTAACTTAACGCCAGGAGACGTCAACAAAATTACTTACTAGGGACTCATCCACCCTTGGGAATTGATCCATCCCATATGGGCCTTGCCAACCCGAGACCTTCGGTTTTGTTACCTCTCCTGTTTGACAACTTGCACTATCGGATACTATATATTGCTTCAACGGCTCGTATAATCCAATGTTTTATTTTTATTTTACTTCTCAGTTTATTTCTTGTTTTTTTTGTATCGTGTCGTTTTGTCTTACTATTATCACATTTATATATTTTGTTTATATATGTTATATAATTATATGTTTATATATAATTATAACTTTCTTTATATAGGTATACCTATAACCAGTAATTCAATAAACTTTTAATCTATCATTAGATATATCTATATATTTATAGTTACATTCTCTTTTTCTATTAGTATTGAATATATTTACATATTGCCATATAATACTAGGTATTACCTATAACTCTTACAATTTATAAAGATATATGTGAATATGTTATACTACCAATACATTAAATCAATAAGTGTAATGTTTCATTTTAATTAATTAATCTCTTATACGAATTTGTTCAATTAATATATAATATATTTGTATGAAATATAAGAATGAAATTTCCATTTTCATAGTAGTAGTAGTAGTAGTAGTAGTAGTAGTAGTAGTAGTAGTAGTAGTAGCAGTAGTAGTAGTAGTAGCAGTAGTAGTAGTAGTCGTAGTAGTAGTAGAAGTAGTAGTAGTAGTAGTAGTATTCGTAGTAGTAGTAGTAGTAGTAGTAGTAGTAGTAGTAGTAGTAGTAGTAGTAGTAGTAGTAGTAGTAGTAGTAGTAGTAGTAGTAGTAGTAGTAGTAGTAGTAGTAGTAGTAGTAGTAGTAGTAGTAGTAGTAGTAGTAGTAGTAGTAGTAGTAGTAGTAGTAGTATTAGTAGTATTAGTGGTAGTAGTAGTAGTAGTAGTAGTATTAGTAGTAGTAGTAGTAGTAGTAGTAGTAGTAGTAGTAGTAGTAGTAGTAGTAGTAGTAGTAGTAGTAGTATTAGTAGTAGTAGTAGTAGTAGTAGTAGTAGTAGTAGTAGTAGTAGTAGTAGTAGTAGTAGTAGTAGTAGTAGTAGTAGTAGTAGTAGTAGTAGTAGTAGTAGTAGTAGTAGTAGTAGTAGTAGTAGTAGTAGTAGTAGTAGTAGTAGTAGTAGTAGTAGTATTAGTGGTAGTAGTAGTAGTAGTAGTAGTAGTAGTAGTAGTAGTAGTAGTAGTAGTAGTAGTAGTAGTAGTAGTAGTAGTAGTAGTAATAGTAGTAGTAGTAGTAGTAGTAGTAGTAGTAGTAGTAGTAGTAGTAGTAGTAGTAGTAGTAGTAGTAGTAGTAGTAGTAGTAGTAGTAGTAGTAATAGTAGTAGTAGTAGTAGTAGTAGTAGTAGTAGTAGTAGTAGTAGTAGTAGTAGTAGTAGTAGTAGTAGTAGTAGTAGTAGTAGTAGTAGTAGTAGTAGTAGTAGTAGTAGTAGTAGTAGTAGTAGTAGTAGTAGTAGTAGTAGTAGTAGTAGTAGTAGTAGTTGTAATAGTAGTAGTAGTAGTAGTAGTAGTAGTAGTAGTAGTAGTAGTAGTAGTAGTAGTAGTAGTAGTAGTAGTAGTAGTAGTAGTAGTAGTAGTAGTAGTAGTAGTAGTAGTAGTAGTAGTAGTAGTAGTAGTAGTAGTAGTAGTAGTAGTAGTAGTAGTAGTAGTAGTAGTAGTAGTAGTAGTAGTAGTAGTAGTAGTAGTAGTAGTAGTAGTAGTAGTTGTAATAGTAGTAGTAGTAGTAGTAGTAGTAGTAGTAGTAGTAGTAGTAGTAGTAGTAGTAGTAGTAGTAGTAGTAGTAGTAGTAGTAGTAGTAGTAGTAGTAGTAGTAGTAGTAGTAGTAGTAGTAGTAGTAGTAGTAGTAGTAGTAGTAGTAGTAGTAGTAGTAGTAGTAGTAGTAGTAGTAGTAGTAGTAGTAGTAGTAGTAGTAGTAGTAGTAGTAGTAGTAGTAGTAGTAGTAGTAGTAGTAGTAGTAGTACTAGTAGTAGTAGTAACCTTGTAACCTAATGGTTTATATACTGCCATCAACATCGTGTGAGTTTTCGGCCGTGTTTTCGGAGTTATTTATACGCAATTTCGAACAGGTGTGTTTTTAATTTACGTTTAAAGAGATGGGTTGAAGTGATTTCTCTTATTTTGTAAGGGAGGTTATTCCATATTTTTGGGGCGGATATTGAGAATGCTGTTTCTTGTTTGCGTGATATGTGTTTTGGATTATGTATAAGTAATTTGTATTTATTGATTTTACGTTGTATTCTAGATGTGTTATTTTCTATTAGTATATCAGTAAGGTAGTCGGGGTGATTGTGATGAATGACTTGGTGGGATATCAGTAGGGTTTTGTATTGGATTCGTTGTGTGATGGAAAGCCAGTGAAGAGATTTTAGGTATGGAGTTATGTGAGTCCTGGAGTATTTGGGGATTCTGTAGACAGTTCGTGCAGTGGAATTCAGTAATCGGTTGAGTGGTATTAGTGAGTTTTTGGGGAGTCTGTGAAGTATAGAGTTGCAGTAGTCAAGTCGTGGAAGTATGAGGGATGTTACTAGTAATTTTGATAGTTCTGTGGTTATAGATGGTCTTATTAGTCTGATTGTGTGTAGTGTTCGGTTAATAGATTTGGATAAGTCAATTGTATATTGGGTGAAATTCAATGTTTGGTCAATTGTGATTCCGAAATTTTTTACGCAGGGGAGTATTTTATGTCGTGGTTGTTTATCTGAATGAGTGGGACGATTGGTATGGTTTTTGTGGTATTGATTGGTATTGCTTGTGTTTTATGGGTGTTTAGTGATAGTGAGTTGGTTGAGAGCCAGCGTCGAATATCTTCTAGACAGTTGTTTAGTGTAGCTATGTTTGTTGGTGGGTTTGGTAAGTTGCAGTAAATTTGTAAGTCGTCAGCATAGGTGTGGAAGTGAATATCAGGGTAGTTATCAAATATATCCAATAGGGGAGATATATATATATATATTAAAGAGGATGGGGCCTAGGACGGATCCTTGTAGAACTCCATGTGATAGTGTGCGGGGTTTGGTTTTATGTTTTTCTATGTATATTGAGTATGGTCGGTCACTGAGATAAGAGGTGAACCAGGCAAGAACTACTCCACTTAGTCCAATGCTTTCGAGGCGATGTAACAGTATAGTATGATCAATTGTGTCGAAAGCAGCAGATAAGTCGAGAAGAACTATGATTGAGGGATGTTGAGTAGGGAAGAGTCGTATTTTTTCAAGTATGTGTGTTAGTGCTGTTTCTGTGCTTTTATAAATCGTATAGGCACTCTGATATTTATTAAGTATATTATTAGCGTTTAGGTAAGTATTGAGTTGAGAGCAGACTACTCTTTCTAGTGTTTTAGATATATATGACAAGTTAGATATCGGGCGGTAATTGGAAAGAGTGGATTTTTCTAGTGATGGGTTTTTTATGATAGGAGTGACGAGTGCCAGTTTCATTGAGGTAGGAACGATACCTGATGTGAGGGATCTATCGATTATAGTTTTATAGTGGGGTGTAAGTCGGGTAGATAGTATATGCAGTAATGGAGTTGGTATTGGATCAAGTTTGCATGCGGATTTGACAGCCTGTAGGAGCGAGTCGATAGTTGTCAAAGTTGGGGTGTTAAAAGTGTTAAATTTATATATGGAGATTGTTATCTGTGGTAGCGTTAGAGATGGAAGGGAATTGATTATGTTAGTTATCTTGTTATTGAAGTAGGTGTCGAAATGTATAGGCATTGATTGTAATGGAATGTCTGGGAGAATGCGAGTTGTAGCACGGCCGAGTAAAGAGTACGATATCTCAAAGAGTTTTTTAGTATTATTCCCAGCAGCCTTAATCGTGTCAATATAATAGTCTTGTTTAGCTCTTATGATCATATGTCTATATATTGTAGATTGCTGTTTAAAAAGAAGCAGGTCGTCATTACTTTTAGATCTTCTCCATATTTTTTCTGCAGCTCTCAGCTTGCGTTTAGTTGTGGAAAGTTGGGGGCTAAACCATTTAGTGTTGTTGTGTTTAGTGATTGTTTTGGTTATCAGGGGTGCATGTTTGTCCATTGTTTTTGTAATGAGCATATCGAAATTTGTGATGTCAGTGGGGTCAGAGGAAATATTTAGTAGTTTGTTAAGGTCGTCGATAAAGTTAATGGTGTTTATGCTTTTGATTTGTCTGTAATGTATGGTTGTAGGTTGTCGTTTGTGTTTAGGAGAGTGTATTGAAAAAGTGACTATATGATGGTCGGTTATGAGTCGGTTAACATTAATGTCTGTGATGGAGGTGTTCGTGTCGTGGGTTATTATTAAGTCGAGGATGTTTCCAGTTGAGTGTGTTGGTTTGTTGACATGTTGGATACAGTTGTAGGATTCTATAGTATTGTTAAGTAGTTTGGAGTAGTGTGAATTTTTGGATATAGGTATATTGAAGTCACCTAATATTGTTGTATGCATGTTTGTGGTATTTAATAGATTATTCAGTTCTACAATAAATTTAGTAATGGAATGATGTGGGGGCCTATATATTGTAATAAAAGTGAATGGATGTGAGTTGATGGGATGGAATGTACATGAAAATGCTTCAGAGTGTAATTGTTCTAGATCTTTATTGTTGGTCATTTTAATATAATTGTTATAGAGAATACCGATCCCACCGCCATAGTGGGTGCCATCACGAGGGAGGTGCACAAAATGGTGTATGTCATTATTCAGTGATGCAATGATGGGTGTGTCGTTTGTGGATAGCCACGTTTCAGTGATGCATATAATGTCAAGGTCTAGATCTTTGAAAAGTTCAATGATGATATCGACCTTATTTCTAATCGAGTGTACATTAAGAGTGGCGGATTTGAGGTGAGGAATATTTGTTGTGGTGGTATTAGTATTATTGATAAAAGTATTAGCAGCTTTTAATGGGGATTTATGGGATGAGGTCTTTAAAAGTTTATAGGTGGAATATGTCGTAGAGTTTGATGAGTTTATTGGAGGGCAGTGTGTTAATATGTTATTGTGATCATCGGAAGTGTGATACAGGCTAATATCATCGGACAGTCATGTATAGGTATTTAGTGTGTAATTGGATGTAGTAGGCGTGTTATGGAGTGGTGGTGGTGTTGGTGGTAATGTTGGTGGTAATGAAGGTGTATGATGTGGGATTGGAGTCTTAAGATAATGTTCGTAGGATAGTTTCCATTTGTTAAAGTTTAGTTCGGATATGTGTATTGCTTATGAGTTCCAATCGATCTTTATTGAGTTATTTAGAGTTGGTCTTAATTCAAATATATTCGTTTTGTTATTAAATGTACATTTTACATTTGATGGAATTAGATGTTCTTTATAAGCGTGGTAGATTATTCTACCACGTGTCATTTCGGAATAGGTGCGCTCTTTACGAAAATAAAGATTAGAGTAGCGTAGATTGTTTCTGGTATTGCATAGGTTTGATATGAAAGCCTGATAACATTGATTTGACTTAAAAATAATGATTGCAATCGACTTGGCAATCTTACAGGATAGAATAGTATCAGGGGATATATGAATATATGATAAAAATTCATTTAGGAAAACTTTCGTACTTTGACTGGGAGTAAGGTGTTCAATTACAATAGAGTTTAATAAAACAAAATCGTTTTTCAGCTCGTTTTTCAGCAGGGGAGGTGCTTTTGCATTAGTATTGGGTTGTATTCGATGCCGGGAGCTGGAAGAGGAAGCTGTAGTTTGAGTAGGGTGTGATTGGGAGATGTGAGGGTGTGCTTGATATATAGTTGTATTAGTAGCGGGAAAGTGAGTTCGAGTTGTTTTCAGTAGTTCAGTGATATTGGTAAGTATTTATCTTGTTTATCAAGTCGGCAGTTTATATTTGTGATCAGTTCTGTTATTGTATTAATGTCATTTAATGGAGAAACTATAGGTGGTAAGGGTGATTTGGGTGTTGAGGAAGGTTTTTTCAGATTAGAACAGTTATTGCATATGAATTGAAAGGAACTTGATTCTATTAGGGATGTTACATTCTTTTTAACTGGGTTGCTTGATACCCAAGGTTTTGTTAGACTTTTGTATGGGTGTAAACATTCATAATGAATTTTTATATTACACAGGTATGTAGTATATTCTATAATAGTGGGTTCATTACATTGTGCACAGTGTGTATCAGCCATATTGGTATAGTAGTATATATTTATATTCACTATGTGATAATTTAATATGTGTAAATTACCAAGTGTGAACTAATATGCATGTACTGAATAATACAAATATAAAGTTATATTATATACA
>OZ025246.1:29634123-29694123 GCA_964019155.1 Osedax fenrisi
TTCCTCAGGTTAACAAGCTAAATATTAAACCAGGGAAACTTATAATAAGTTCGGCTGATAAGAGTAATGGAGGGTACCAAAATATCAAGCGAAAAAGGTAATGCCAAATTAAAATAATCATCAGAAGATATACTGTTGCTAAGTTGATTGAATAGAGAGTTAACACATATTTGTTTATTAATAGAGGAGATTTTCTGAAACGATCTAGAAAGTCGATTAATTTGTATCACCGGCAAGTTAAAATCAAATAATATGGCAAAGTGATCAGATATTAGATAACTATGAGTGGGATATGAAATTAATTTAGAATCAGTTAAATATAAAAAAAAGTCAATATTATTACTTAAAAAAACATGTAGAGTCAGGGTATACTAAAATATAAGTTTATTCAGAGATAAGGAAGCATGATTTTCATTATTAATTTGAATATTAAAATCACCAAGAATAACTGTGTTAACTGATGTGAATTATTCTAAAATAGAAGAAAATTCAGCTAAGAAACAGCTAGATGAAGGTGGACGGTAGATAAGTTTAATTATAATGGTAAATAATGAAGGAAACTGAATATTACAGATCAGAATTTCATATGAAGAGAAACATGGGGTAGATGACGAAATAAGCTTAAGTTCCGATGAGAATAACAGAGCTAGGCCGCCACGATGATGTATACCTATTATCAATAAATACGTTAAAACCATCAGGGGTAAGTTGGGCAGCTAGAGCAGAATTATCAGTAGTTAGCCAAGTCTCAGTAATAGCAGATTTAGAAAAATTAGAATCAATAATTAATTGTGAAATCAAATCAACTTTATTTCTTACTGATATACCATTGAGGAGTTAAAAGAATAATTTTTAGGAGAGTCTACTGGTAGTCAATCAACAGTTTGATCTTTTTTACACGATACATAGAAGGAATCATATGAATGAACCATTTATTAAAAATATTCTTTTTCTATTGCGGAATTCCAATTGTAGTAACCACTTAGGTAACCTACTGTGGAAGTAATATAATCTACAAATGGATATAAATTAAATTTATTTTGTATATATTTATATATATACATATTATCGATAAATCTTCTTATTATATTTCCAAAAGATGCTCGACCACTTGTATGTTTAGGACAAACATTTCTGAGATCAGATGGACGATAATTTAAATTAATTGTTCATATTTTGTAGTGCTATTGTTTGGGTTTGGGGTTAGTTAGATATTTGATTCTGTCATTGCTATTCTGTGATATATTAATTTGTATGCTCCTATTTTAGTTAGAAAACAAAATAGTTTTTTGTTGTTTGCTCATGATAGGGTAACTTTTAATTAATTACTATTAAATTATTAAAATTTATTTTTTAAATTTACCATAATTTTAGAAAATATTTTATAAAACCATAAATACTGAATTGGATCCTCACTTTAATGTCTATAACTAAAATACATAAATTCTAATAAATAAATATAATATAAATAAAATTATAAAATAAAAATATAAATATAACTGAATATATAATAAATACTATATGAAAATAACTTAATGTGAAACAAGTTCTAGGGGCCTACCTTATCTCAGGGGGGCCTAGCCGATCTCAGGGGGGGCCTTGGCCCCGTAGGCCCCCCTGGCTACGGGCCTGACTACTACTAATAATACTACTACTACTACTACTACTACTACTACTATAGTAGTATATTACTAAATCAAATCATCAAATCAAAACTTTTATTTAAACACTCATTTCATAATACATTAGAGTGTTATGATAAGTGTATGAACGAAAAACAAATGGAATAAAATAAAGAAATAAACAATTTAATTTCATTCGATTAAATACTGTTTTACACGTATTTTAACATATAACAAGATGAATATTTAGAGATATAGCATTCCATTTTAGTTGGATCAATATAAGAATATGCCCGTTTCGCGGTACGTTTCAGCTTTGATATAGTGACTTTAAGTTGTCAGTATCATTATTAGATCGTCACTATATCAAAGCTGAAAAGTAATTATGAACTACGAACTTTAGATGTGATATAATATACGTAGGCTGATTATGGGTCAACGTTCGATGAGTAATGTTCAGTATTCTTTGTTCTGCACGATCTGAGGCATTCAAGATTCTGCTGTCTTTCATTTTCAAATTAATAATTATAAATAATATAAACTCTCATAAGTTATATAAATTATATTATATATATGATGATATCTTTTATAGAATTCTGGATAGTGATGAGTCATTATTAATGACTCATTAATGGGTATTATGGATACCGTAACTACTTGCATTAAAGGGTTACAGGAGGACTTGAATTTTGTCGATAGTAATGCACTTTAATTTGTTAATTAGTAATAAAAGTTATTGCATTAATTCATTTACATAAACATTAGATAACATAGATAACATTTAATTCTTTCAACTGCTATCAACATATGATAAAGTTATCTAACCAGTATAATTAATAAAATGAGATTATAAGCAAGTTGCTAGGTCATGCCATTTCATAGGTGTGGAATATATAGGTATTTTAGTATATCTGGTCATTGAGATGTACCCAGCATACATTAACAACCTCATAACATCCTCATAACAATATAACAGCCTTAAAACAGCATATTCTTAAATTACAGCCTCATATTTGCTTCATAATAGGATCTTATGAAAAAAATCAATATCAAAACATACTCATAATAGCATTATGGTAATATCCTCATAATAGCCTACATACATTCTATAAAAACAGCCTCATAACAGACTCATAACAGCATTCAAGTAATATTCTCATAATAGCCTACATAAATTCTATAAAAAAACAGCCTTAAAACACCATAATCTTAAATTACAGCCTAATATCTGCTTCATAATAGGATATTATGGAAAAAATCAACATCATAACAGACTCATAACAGCATTATTGTAATATCCTCATAATAGCCTACATAAATCTATAAAAAACAGCCTCACAACATCCTCATAACTGCCTCATATAACGGCCTCATATAACAGCATCTGTCTACACATAAGGCTGTTTTTCATGAGGCAGTTAATGTTTGCTAGATAGGTATTTATAACGTAGTCAGTAAGTGATAGTAATGATAATTCGTAGATATAGGTTTACCAGTTGGCTTCAATACTAGTTCGAGGCATCTTCCCGAGGCGTATACTTGGATGTTAATGTATTTGTTGTGATCGGAGTACGTCGTACATTGTCTCTGAATATTAGGTATTTTATCTGATTACATTACTTTTCACGAGAAGGTGTCAACGTGAATATGATGTAGGATATATACCTATATCTATATCAGGTTGCTGCCGTAGTTTTGCCAAATTATGTTATAGGTTTTCTACAAAGGGGCTAATATATATCGATATCCCTTGAAAGTATTTCAGTATGTCTCTTGTTCATTGGTGGTTTTATTTATTTTATCGCTTTTTATTCTTTCTAGATCTGGTTTCGCTCCTTATTCTTTGAAGATGAGACCTAAGCAATATATGCGTGTAATATAAACCTATGTATATTTTACTTTATTTTGAACTTTTCATCGTTGAAGATCATTCCTCCTGCTCGTGCTCATTTCACCAGGTGATGGACGTTCGCATCATGTTATTATTCTGTGTTCACGAATACGTTTGCATATCGTCTGCTATACTGAGGATTCTGGGATAATTCTCTATTATCATTTCCATCTTGAGTTAGAATGCACCTGTCTAAATTTTAAGGCGTAAGGTAATATTTTGAATCGGTGTATACTATATTGGCTATTGAATCTCGTTTTCAAAATTAATTATTAGTCAAGCCACGTTACCTAATACCCTTATTGATAATTTATTTACTGAATTCACTGACATTCACGTTTATTTATGCTAATATGCTCCCTTCAGTTTGTAAGAGATATCTCTTTTCTTTATGGGGTAGTGATATCTCGTGAATTAAGTCACATTATTAGCATTACAAACTGTTTCCGTGCATAATCTAAGTTTGAAACTCAGTCGTTAGTTACATCGTTTACAGTTCTTATTTAAGTTATCATTAATACCACTTACCTTATCTTACCAGGTCTAGCTTGCTCGGATATTCATGACATATTGTTCTCTACTCGTGACATATTTTATCCATCACGTTCGTAATCTCGTTTGTTCTGCAAAATCAACTAGTTGATCTATGTAGGTTTTGACCTACGTTTTCCATTTTCTATATTTACCAAGCTTTCAAATCCAAAAATGAACTAGTTTGTATATAATATATGCGTAAATATTTTGATTGATATTATATTTATATTTATTTTATATTATATTATATTTATATAAATTTAAAAATGAAATAGATCAAAACAATAATTATTATTAATTATAAAATAATTTTATTATATATTTTCAAGTAGTATAATCATTATATTATAAATTACGTATCATAAAATAGCATAGTAGAATGATGAATATAATAGATATAGTGATATATATGTTCATGTTTATCAATGCTAATATAGTTAGTTCTATATATATATTTTAAATAATATTATTAATATAGAAAAACATACTCTACACATATCACTTTATTTAGGCAATAAATTCAGTTTCTACTATATAGTTTCATTAATAACTTATCTTCTGTGTTATATTGTTCTCTTCATCCCAATAAACCAAAATAGGTATAAAAATGGTATGAAAATAGCGTATTTACAACGTTGTAAATATGGGTGCATTGTGAGAAAATAAAAACTAGTGCATATGCACCAATCTCCATCTATAATTACAAGTCTAGTATACATCCAACATACAAAATATATACATCAACCATTAGTATTTTATTAATTATCAATATAATTATGATTAAAATTGTTATCCAAGGTGAAACTTGAATAAAATAATTGTGATTTTGTAAAAGACTATAGACCTAATGAATATTCAATAAAATATGAATTTTAAAATAAAAACTTATTTATTAAAAACAGAATATTAAATTAAATATAGAATTAAAATAATAATTTATAATTAATTTATATTAGTACTAATTTAATAAATATATTTAAATAAAGAAAAAGTAAAATATTATAATAATTAATATAAAATTTAAATAAATATATATCATAAATTTATTTATTTAATTTTTAGTGATTAAAAATTAATAGTATTATAACGTATTACATCTATAAAATATAAATGGTGTATTTACACCATCTTACTCATATTTTTACAACCATATACCAACAATCGTAACCTAATCCACTTAATTTGGTTTCTTGGGATTGTATCTATTTAATATAAACTTCTAATATTTTCCAATGAAATGTTTCTCTTAGTATTTTCATCATCGTATTATTTCTTCTATTTAAACATCTTAATTTGTTTAGTGTATTCTCGCAATGCATCGTGAAAATGCATAAATTCTTATTTTATATATCTAGGATTAACTACCCCAATATTTGATTTTAAACTCGTAATTCTTTAATTATAAATTATAGTAATATGTATATATATAATGTAGGTATATATATATATATATATATATATATATATATATATATATATATATTACGTATAATATTCTAATTAGTTTATGTATATAACATAATTATATTTTATATTAAATATTAAAATATATTTTATATTTTATATTATTATATTTAATATTATTCTAATCAATATATACACCACACACGATACACGCTCAACTTCCAGTATATATCGTTACCCCACATACATCCTCCCATAAATTCCAGAAACGCTCTTTCTCATATATTATCACATCTAGGGAAAGTAACCTAATACGGACACTTTAACAATAAATATTTTATGACTCATTATTTGTATTCAAAAATTACAATATATATTAATATTATATGATTATAGATATTATTATGATTTTAAAATTGTATTTAATCTTTTAATTCTATATATATATAACGGGGGTGTCCGTCGGACACCCTGTGTTATAATACGGACACCCTATATACACTAGATAAACTATATATTATTGATGAATCAATAAGACAAATTACAATGACATCATTTATAATTAATGTTATGAACAATTTATTATAATTTAATTAGTTAATAATTTATTTATTATTATTTTTTTTTAATTAATAATACTATTTAATTATCTAAATAATAAAAATTATAGATTTAGATTTATTGGTGGTATTAATATATATTAATATTATAACTCACGCGATTTTTATGAAAATCAGAATAGTTCATACGCTGTACGCTGATTGGTTATAGGGTGTCCTATTAAGAAATCTAGAGTTTCCGTATTATGAACTTATATGACCTCTAGATATATGCTTATAACTTATAACTTAATGAATATTTGATAACAATTATAAAAATTATATATATCATTTTAGAATGCTTTATTTTTTAATAATATAGTGTTATATTTTATATCGATACATTTGTATATTCTTGAGAAGGTTTTAAGTAGAAATTTGTTTTCATAAATTTAAAAACGTAATAAAAAAATCAGTTTATATCAGCAATATTTTTAATAATTAAAAAATAAAAAATACTTATTTAGACTATTTATATAATTATGAATATTTTATTCATTAAACATTTTTTTTGTATTCTTTATGGTTTCTGCGATACAGACAGTGTACGTATTCGGGCACTTTCCCCTATCTGGAATACACACCATTCATCAATACCTCCATTCAATACTCATCTTAAGTTATACCTATCATCTATCTAATGTCTCTATATTATTATTATATTTTATATTTCATTCTTATAACTTCTACTTTAAAGTATAATAATTATTTCGTTAGTTTTTCCCTTTTTTATGGTTGGTGTGTTTTATTTTTTATTATTTATTTTACGTATACTTACGATGCTAGTGAACACTTTAAAGTGATTACCAAAGATTTTCCGAAGGAAAGATATAACACTTACGCGAAATCGTGTAATTCGAATTTGTATACAAAATACCCTGGTGCCACCTATAGCGGGTTACTTTTAGGAACTATGCGTTGTTTATAATGTAAATTCGTATTTAACTATACACTTTTAAAATGTTAAATAATATGCTTTAAATTAATATTTATATGATGAAAACTAAGTGTTCATTACTAATATATAACAAACAAATATGATATGTATGTTTTAAATGCTATAAGTATATATTTAGTGAGTAAAAGCTAATTTATATTGCATGTAATTTAATAGAGCAATGAAAACATTGTTGTATGCAAACAGAGCCGAACCTAAATCTATTTCAGTGATTTCGATACTACTGCTAGCAGCGGTTGGGGCTATAACTAAATTACGTTGCATGCATAGGGAGTGTTATATCTTTGCTTCGCAAAATCTTTGTGATTACTTTAAAGTGATTACAATTGTAACGGTGACTAATAAACCATATTTCATCATATATATAATGTTTTTAATACATTATTTAATACATCCTATAATAATATTAAAATAAAAATATATTTTAATATTTAATATATAATATAGGTATATAATATATAATATATAATATATAACACCTACTTATATATTTTATATACATAAACTAATTATACTATAGTTATGATATATATATATTTATGAATTACAAATTATATATATATATATTATATATAATAACATTATGATTAATTATTTCACAACTACAGATTAACTATAGTCTCGTGTTACCGGACAATGCATATTTACATTTGAAAACGAATAAAACAGAAATTAAGAATTTAAATATTAATAATAATAATAATAATATTAAAACATTGGTTATAAGGGCTGATTTAATTCTAAAAATAAATTTAGATTTTTATAAATTTAAGAATAAATTTAATAACCTTAATAAATTGCATTTCCAACATATTAGATTAATAAATGTTAGTAACATACATACAAACATCAAAGAACTAAAATTTTACGACGTATACTGGACAAGTATAAAATCACATTATTTTAAAGGTTTAATTAACCTAAAAAAGTTAAAAATAGGTTCTACTAGAATATCGACAATAGAAAATAACACATTTAGACATCTAATTTCTCTATTATCGCTAGATCTAGAAGATAATCGTATTACACGTATAGAAGCTGGTGCCTTTTTCGGACTAAAACAATTAAACCGTTTAAACATTAGAACTAACGATCTAGAAGGATTGAACGCCAGAACATTTAACATACTTACCAAAAGAGGACGTTATGAAGTCATCGAATTAAGACACAATAGTTTAAGACGTATTAAAAGTGGACTGTTTATTTCTCATTATATCATAGAAATAGATTTATCACATAATTCAATTAGTTTAATTTACAATAATACTTTCAACGCAACTAAGCTCGAGATATTATTTTTAAATAATAATTACTTATCTTCTCTAGATGAAGGAGTTTTTGGAAATTTTAATACAAATTTGAAATATTTTTGGATATACAGTAATACAATAAGATGTGATTGTCCGAAATTTAAGTGGGTTCTTAATCATCCGATATTAACACATTTGAATAGATCTCAAAATGAATATATTTGTCATCATTGTCATAAATTGAATAAAAATGTAGGGGAATCAAATATAATAAATAATATTACAAATAACACAGGTAAATATATATAAATATATATATATATATATATATATATATATATATATATAGTATATATTATATACTAATATATACTAATAATATAATTTATATTTTAGCAGTGTTGTTATTTTTGAAACCTTGTATTTGTCCTTATATTTAATTAAATATTGAATTTACTCTATATATATACATGATGTGTAATTTAAACTGTTCAAAATTAGGGTACATCGAGTGCCTTTTTTAGGGTGTAAGTAGTGTCCCCATAGCCGTACCCTAATTAGGGTACAATTTGAATAAATACGATCAGCAACCTAAAAATGATCAAACTGTACCCTAAAGAATATTAACTGGTTGCACCATATGTATATGATACCGTGTACCCTAATGCAATTGTATGATATGTACCGTAATTTAATTGGATGATATGTAAATGTAATATCCACGTACCCTAATATTTAACATATATGTACCCTAATAAATATGTATATTGTACCCTAGTGAGTTTAAAAGTCGTGTACCCTATTTAGGGTACATGGAAAATGTTAGTGATATTTGAACGATCTGTACCCTATAAATTGAATTCGCTGTATACAGGGTATACCCTATTTATACAGTGTACCTATGTACACAATCGATAAATTACTATATATTATATTCCAAATTGTCACCAATTATGAAATTAAATATCGACTTAAATTCAAAATGTCTCACGGTACACCGTTTCTAAGGAAGCTGGGAGAACATAAGTTACCTTACTATGCACGCGTGATGTAATGCCTAGTTACCTCATTTAACTATTGTTATAATCTATATTGAAAATAATAATTAATGAATTAATTATTATAATAGGTTCGAATATAACTACGACTAAAGGTAACATTAAATATGTAATATTTAAATTTATTAGAATAAGCTAAGCTATAGTTATATAGCTTATAAGCTATTATATATATATATATATATATATATATATATATATATATATATATATATATAGATATATCGCTAAGTGGAATACGCAAAAGGTAGTAAGCCAGATTTAGACTCCACGCAGATATTATTGTTCACTTGTATGAACGTTAAATCAAAATACAAGAAAAAAAGTTTATTTGTTTTGTATTGTCCAGGGCCCCTCACATTTATTTATTTGAGTTGAGTTAATACACTCGAGGAGTCGATTTGTATTAACTATTTGTATTGTATTCAATATATATATATATATATATATATATATATATATATATACATATATATATATATATTAGATACAGATGTACATCTGAACGTTCACATATTTGGTAACATATTTTGTGGTACTTATTTTCACTGAAAAACAGAATTTAAAGGAAACTTTTTAAGAAATGGATTTAACATTAAGGACCATACATTATATTATTTACAAAAATAATATTTTATAATTATACAAAATATATAACTTTTATTTATTTATTATATTATTTTCTACTGTGAATTGTAAATTATAAAATATGACACATCGAAATATACATATTATTGTTTTTTTAATTGAGATAATAATTTAACATTAATAAATAATATATGGATCTATAATTAATTATGTTTGTCTACCAACTATATTTCTATGCAGTCCTACATTTTCTATATGTTATTATATTGTATTTATATACAAATACCGTATTGTTTTCATTAACAACTATCTGATTCGCTATATTTTTATATAAATTATTGTTGATTATTTTTAAAATCTAATAATATACCATTGCATATAATAATTAATTACAATATACAATTTCAAATTTGTTTTCATTATTTAAAAACTGTCTACCAATTAATTAAACATTTCATTGTTTACCCTTAAAATATCAATATATATATATATATATATATATATATCATTTTACAGCGACTACGTTAGAATCAGAAATTGGTATTAATATATGGGTGTATGTAATTGGTTTGTAAAACTATGAAACTTAATTATATATTCAATTGTTCATATATACATGTACCTAATATACCAGTTATTAAACTTTATTAATACTGCATAAGAGAGCATCACTTTAATTAAATAATATTTATATAACAGAAAATAATCTATCATATTTAATTATAAATAATCATCTTCAATTACTGTATATGATATGGGGTTACCCCATGCTCTATTACAGGGTCTATAATTTAATTCTATATATTAATGACATATATAATTTATTTATTAACTATATGATTTATAGGTGATATGCTGATTACATTTATATTACAATACAATGTTTTGAATAACTACTGCACACAATAGTAAAATAAATGATAATTTAAAAATTCTATCAAATTGCTTCATTAACAATAAATGTAAACTATATATTAGCAAAACAAAACAAAATACTTCTATAACGATTTTCATATTATTGTATTGCAACCTTATCAGCTGATGTTTTTAATCTATATTTTAGGAATGTTGGAACAAATCTTGCTAGATATTTTAATTTTAACTCTGGTTTAAATTCAAATTAACATCAATATTTTTTAACATCTCATACACTCTACAAATACTTTTTAGATTAAAGCAATTAAAAATTCCGAAAATTTAATATACTGATTCATACAAACATTACAAATATTACTAATATTTATAATATGATATTAATAAAATAAATTAATACAGAATTAAGTCCTGTATTATGTTCGTTATTAAATAACTAATTTAGTGAAGGAGTGTTTCATGATTGTTTAAAAATAGCTAAGCGTATACATTTATATGAAAAGGGTAATAATAAATAATACAGTATACTATTATATTAACTATAGTTAATTATATACAAATATCACTTCTACTTCAATTCTCAAAAATGTATGATAATTTTATTTAAATAAGACTTATCTATGTCACTATAAATATAAAATTTTAAATTTTAAATCATTTTGTTCTAACAAAATTATTCTACAGAATATGCACTAACCTATATCATTTATCAGAAACTGTTTAGGGTGAATTAGAAAAACTAATAATTGAGTAATTTTATGAATAGATCTTAAAAATAATGTTGACACTTTAGATCAACATATATGATAAATAAATTAGATAATATTAGTATTATAGGTTTACCTAAAGTTCTATTAACTAGTTATTTATCAAATAGATCAAAATATGTCAAACAAAATGGAGCAATTTTAGATAGGAAATGTAATACATATTAGTTGGCGTCCCCTTACTTTTTCGAATAAATATTAATGATATATCATGAAATATATATTTATATAAATGAAACCTATATGTCTATTCTAGTTGTGGTGAGATAACACCCATACTAGCGATTCCCCAAGGTTGCGGATAGGGGCACGACCATTAGATATAATGGTTAACTGCGAATAAATAAGCAGTGACGGACAAAATCCTAGATATCCTTTTGCAAGATATCATAAAACAGAAGCCACCCCGCAGGGTTACGCAAGCATCGGAAGCAGGGTGCTATCTGTGGTAAACCGAATTTGATTAATTGAAAGAATCGGCGAGGCACATCAATTCTCAATGAATACTGTTAGCAGTTGTATGGAGTGGCGACCGCATCTGCTATACCAGCCATTGTAAGCACAATATGACACAACAACAACACCAACATTCATACCGCATCGCTCTTCGCGCGGACAATTAAGGAGCGCGTCCTGTATTACCATCCCAGGGTACACTCGAAAAGTTAGCTACAGAGAAAACTAAAGAAAAAGAAAAGGAGAAAACTAAAGAAAAAGAGAAAACTAAAAAAATTAAAATTACAGAATTAAATATACTACTAAAGACTAAACAGTTATTAACTATCGGAACACTTAATGTTCAAACTCTTCGAAAACAAGAAACAATAGGTGAACTGATAGCCTCAGCCGAATCTACAAAACATGATATAATATGCATCCAAGAACATAGACATAGTCACGAGGATATAAAAGAACAAACGTTTGGAAAATGGGTATTGCTGACATGCTCTGCTTGGAAAAACTCAATAAATGCATCAAATGGAGGAATCGGAATTCTAGTTAATCTACAGACATATAACACAATAGCTAATGTCGAAATGATAACTCCACGTATCATGATATCAACTTTTCATGGAAACCCTGAAACCACAGTAATATCATGCTACAGCCCAACAAATGTAAGTGATGAAATCGATACCGAAATATTCTACTCAGATCTATCCTCTTTGATTAGACAAGTCCCAAAACCAACGTACTCTTAATTGGAGGCGATTTTAACGCTCAACTAGGTCAAAACAATTTTAAACAAGCATATCATATAAACAGCAATAGGAACGGAGAAATGCTTACAAATCTTCTTCTCGAGAATAAACTAGTTTGTTTAAACACACTCTTCCAAAAAAGACAAGGTCAGAAATGGATACATACAGCTCCAAACACCTGCACTTAACAAATAGACTACGTTATTATTAACAAAAAATGGAAGAACAGTGCAAAAAAATGTAGACCATATAACTCCTTCGCTAGTATCGCCTCTGACCATCGAATCGTCTCAGCTCAAATAAAATTAAGCCTTAGAGCAAATAAGAAAAAAACGAGTAAGAACAATCCATATGAATGGAGCTGTCTGAAAAAAGAATACTGAAATAAGAAAATAATTCATCACAAAGGTCAAAAACAGGTGAAATTCTTATGAATACTTCATCCACAAAAACCGCTGAATCGACTTTTGCACATTTTGAAACATCATGCAAGGAAATAGCTAAAGAAATAATACCACTGAAACCAAAGTTAAAGAAAAGACTACCATGGGAAACATTAGAGATATCCAAAAAATGAACTATTCTACAAGAAACCGCAGAAAAACGAAACTCCCATCCAACAATGGAAAATATCAGAAAATTTAAAAAAGCACAAACAATCTTGTACTTTCTTATGATAAAGAACAATCTGAATACATCCAGAGTAAGATTGATGAAATACAAAATGCTGTAAGAAATCAAAAATCAACAAAAGCCTGTAAAATAGTAAACGAAGTAAGCGGAAGGAAAACATCATGCAGATCAAAAATAAAGGCAAAAAATAACGAGGAACGTGTTAAACTTTGGCAAAAACATTTCCAAGATCTACTTGGTAAACCCACAAAGATCAATGAGAATGAAGAAGAAATTTCGCATATTGTAAATAGCGAATTAGATATAAAAAAAGGACTCTTCACACCTGACGAAATCATTATAGCTGTAAGAAGTATACAACATGGCAAAGCAGTATGACTGGATGAAATCCCAGCATAAGTCTGGAAATTAGGAGAATTCCAAGAAATTCTATTACACTTCTGCAATAGTGTATACAATCAAGATCCAATAAAAAGATGGAATGAAGGTTGATTATTACCATTTCCAAAAAAAGTAAATCTAGCTTTGACAAAGAACTATAGAGGTATCACTCTTACATCAATAGCTTCGAAAATATACAATCTGATGTTATTAAATAGAATAAGACCCAATATAGAAGATATCCTTAGAAAAAACCAAAACGGGTTTAGAACAAATCGATCAACAACTGGGCAAATATTAACCATTCGTCGTTTAATTGAAGGAGTAAAATCGAAAAATGTACCTGCTATACTTCTATTTATTGATTTTTCGAAAGCGTTCGATTCAATCGACAGATTAAAATTAAAATATATTCTATCAGCATATGGGATACCAAAAGAAACCATCAACGCAATAATGATACTATATACAAATATTCGCGCAATGGTCAGATCACCAGATGGAGATACACCTTTCTTCGATATTACCACAGGAGTTCTGCAAGGAGATACCTTAGTACCATATAAAATATAATTGAATATAAAAAATAACTATACTAAAAGTTGTGACTATGTATATATCAGAAATATGCATAATATTAATGCATTAGTAAATACATTATCTATTTACAAATGGGACTATTTTTACACAATTACAGATCCTTCTATATGTTATGATGAATTAGTAATACAATTAAATGAAATGTTTAATAAATTTTGTCCCATATCTAGAAAAAAAATAAATAAAAATAGTATTAACAATCCATGGCTTACAAGTAAATTGAAAAATGCAATAAGAAAAAAAAATAAATTATTTAACACATATAAAACTAAAAACTGCCCTATCACATTTATTAAATATAAAAAACTAAAAAATAAAATTAATAAAAATATAAAATATGAAAAAAATAAATATTACTCAAATATTTTTTCAAATTGTAATCAAAAAGAAAATTGGACACATTTGAACACTATAATTAATCAAAATGTTGATGAATTACCCAAAATACTTAAATATGAAGGAAAAGAAATTATAAATATAAAAGATCAATGTGAACATTTTAATAATTATTTTTCAAATGTGGGTTTTAAAATAAATGAAAGTTTTTTAAATAAAAATATGACTAATGATAATTTGATTAGTTATAACATGACTAGTGATAATATGACAAATGATAATATAACTAATGATAATGATTTTAGATATTTTTTAAACTCTATTGAGAACAGTTTTTATTTTGTACCTATTACTGATAAGGAAATAATTAATATTACACTTAATATGAAATCTAAATCATCCAAAGATATAAATAACTGGGACATGAAATTAATCAAGCTTTTAATAAATTCTATTGCTAAACCATTAGAATATTTATTTAATTTATGCTTGGCTAATTCTGAATTTCCTGATAATATGAAAATTGCTATCATTAAACCAGTATTTAAAGCAAATGATAAAAAACAGATAATCAACTATAGACCCAATTCATTACTACCGCAAATTAGTAAAATCTTCGAAAAAATAATTTATAATAGAATGATGGACTTTATATATAAAAATAAAATAATTAATGATAACCAATATGGATTTATTGAAAAATCCAATACTACCCTTTCACATTTTAACTTACAACATTTTTTATTTACTAAACATAGTTTAAATAAAAAAATTGCTACGCTATTTTTAGACCTTAAAAAAGCGTTCGATGTTGTAGACCATGACATTTTATTAAAAAAATTAGAATACTGTGGTTTTAGGGGTCATGTAAATGTGTTTTTAAAAAATTATTTATTAGATAGAAAAGTTAAAACTCGAATAAATAATACTGTATCATCTGTTAGAAATGTACGTTTTGGTGTTCCTCAGGGATCAGTATTAGGTCCATTATTTTTTATAATATTTATTAATGACATATCAAATATATTTAATAATGATGATAATATAAATTTAAATATATATGCAGATGACACATCACTCTCTATATTTGCAAATTCAAATGAAGAATTGAGTAGTAATATGCAATTATATTTAGATAGATTATGTCATTGGTTTAATATAAATAAATTAAAATTGAATATTGAAAAAACTAAAATACTTCCTTATTTTAATACAAAAATTATAAATAATATAAATTTAAATAATGCGAACATAGAAATAGTAGATAGGTATACGTTTTTAGGTATTATATTAGATAGTAATTTAACATATTCGTTTCATATTATAAATTTGTGTAATAAATTATCAAAAATTGTATATCTTTTTCGGAAGCTAAAATTTCTTAACATACGCAATTTAATTATATTATATAATTCACTATTTTTATCAAATATGTCATATGGAATAGAAATATGGGGTAATGTTTATGAAGATAGATTAA
Organism: Osedax fenrisi; assembly: GCA_964019155.1. NCBI lineage: Eukaryota > Metazoa > Annelida > Polychaeta > Sabellida > Siboglinidae > Osedax > Osedax fenrisi. The sequence continues at coordinate 29,650,300 of OZ025246.1, forward strand.
AAAAACTAGTATTAATACAAAAAAAAACAATTCGAATTATCAATAAAAATATGATAGACAAGTCTCAATTACCTCTGATTCGTTTATCACACACTAATAATATGTTTAAATATAATTCTATTTTAAAATTGAATGAACTCATATCTTTTAGAATAATATTATTTTTATATAACCTTTTACATAATAACTATAACATTAATCTAGATACATTTTTTATTTATAATAAAGACAAATCAAGATTTATTTTACCATTTAATGAAAACAACGAAATTTCAAAACACAATTTTTTTTAAAGGCCCAAAATACTATAATAATATAATGAGTAATAATATATTAAAATCTGAAAATATACATAATATACACAAATTAAAAAAAGTATTAAAGAATTACTTTTTAAATAAATATTAGTTTTTATATTTTAGCATTTTAATAATTTTTAATATTTTTAATCTTCGTCAATTTTTAAAATTTTTATATTTAAAACTACTTGGGTCATTTTTATGTTATTATATTTTTATAATTTTTTATTATTTTATTCGCACTTTTTTGTTATATAATTGTTTGCACAAGTTTTAAACATACTTTATTTTAATTTGTATATACTAAACCATTTGAATCATTTTATGTTATTACATTTCAATAATTTTTTATTATTTTATTCGCACTTTTTGTTTTATATTTGTTTGCACAAGTTTTAACACATTTTATTTTATTAGTTTATTTAATGGATTGATGAAACATGATGAAATACGCTGAGGGACATTATTTGTATTATTATTATTATTCTCTTTATATATATTTCTTTACTCTTATTATATTGAATTCTAGTACACGAGTCTTATTATTATTGTATAAATGTCCCAAAGCTATTATATTCATATACTATGGAGGTATCGACTTAATAAAGCTAATTATAGCTTTCAATGATCCTCCTTAGACAATTGTCTATAAACTGATTTCATTCATTCATATCTATTTATTATCTGTTTAGACTACATAATGAGAACATCGATTGATAATAACTCACAATATGGATTAACTCTCACAGAAAGAAAGAGCTCAAGATACCCCGCATTCACTATAACAGATGTAGACTATGCAGATGATATTACAATCACCACCAATAACGTAAAAGAAGCCAATATCTTACTAAATAGTCTAGAAAAAACTGCAAAAGAAATCGGACTTCACATTAATGTCGCTAAAACAGAATACATGGCATACAACCATAATTCAACAGATATGATTAAAACCCAGAATGTAGAAAATATCAAGAAAACCCAAGACTTTAAATATCTTGGTAGTTTTATAGCATCCACAGAGCATGATATAAATGTCAGAATAGGAAAAGCCTGGGCCGCACTAAACCAAATGAACAACATATGGAATTCAAAGTTATCTAAAAATCTGAAAAGAAACTTCTTCAGAGCAACGAATCTGTTTTTGTATATGGAGCAATTACATGAACTTTAAGAATAAAATTGGAAAAAAAAATCGTCGGAGCCTACACTCGCATGCTACGGGCCGCTCTGAACGTATCATGGAAAGAACATCTTACCAACAAAGAACTCTATGGCAAAACTCCAAAAGTAACTTCTTCGATCCGTGAACAAAGACTTAGATTCACAGGACATGGTTGGAGGAGCAAAAAAGAGCTGATTTGTGACGTTCTTCTCTGGTTACCTAAACATGGTAAACGCTCCAATGGACGTCCAGCAAAAACTTTTGTAGATCAACTCGTCGACGATACCGAATGTAATGTAGACGAACTGATGAATGCGATGAATGATAGAGATGAACAGAAGTTACGTGTTAATGAATGCCGAGAGGGCTCGACCTGGTAAGGTAAGGTATATGTCTAATATACTGAACTATTCTTAACAAATTATTTTTGCAGATGATACAAATTTAATTTTCGCTTTAAATTATGAACTATAATATTCGTAATTCAAAATCAAAAAAGAAACTAGAATTAAAAGTTAATAATGAAATTAAGTTATAAGAATATATCTAGAGGTCATATAAATCCCTAATACGGACCCTATATATGTATTAATATGGATTACCTATACCCAATCTTCTGATTTTTATAAAAATCGATGGCGTTATAATATGAATACCACTAATGAAGCTAAATCTAAAAATAGTATTAGTTGATTTTAGCTTATACTTCTTATTCTGATTTATATTAACTAATATTCTATTTAATAATAAAACAGGTGCCATATTATTAAGTTGTACTATGTATACAATATATTCTAATAAAATAAAAACAATTATAAGGTTAATAATTAATAGTTTATTAAATTATGTACACATTATATATTTGGAAATTATAAGAATAATTGTCAGATAAATATATTAATATTTAATATTTAAATAATTGATGATATATATTTCTAACTGTAAATAAGTAATATGAGTAAGTATTGGAGTAATATATAAGTGTACGACCTAGGGGAACTATGTGTAATACGGACCAGTGTGTAATACGGGCCACTGCAATATCTCAGTAACTATTGTTCAAATCAAAAAAATATATATACAAGATTTATTCAGTATCACATTTCTATTAATAAGGGGTATTTTTTTTTTTAATATTTGCATTTATATTTCTAATATTGATCATTATATCAAAAAATAGTTTTCAAATGAAAATGTACTAAATAATTATTTATTTATCCACCATTTTCGTTAATAAATATAACATTAATTAAATAATTCAAAGCATGATTGGAAAGATTAATTAAATACGAAGAATATAAATGTATACATTCTACTTTATATTCAATATTAAGTGAGTGGGGGGTTATTTAACAAGTGTATCAAATGTTTGCAATACGGGCCACCTAATGTTAGTAATACGGGCCACATGACCAATGAAAATGCTTGATTCTATGTTACTATTTTACAATATTATATCACTGAAATAAAATGTAATATAAGTGCGTGCGACATCGTGCGTCTATTAATACCACCGATATAACGAATTTTCTTTATATCGTATATTCATACCATCGATATAAAGAAAGTATGATTCATACATGCGTGTATTGATAGATCGAACTATTACGAGAGTGGTTATAATGAATGTGTACATTATTATCATAGACATTACAATTAGGTGATTCTAATATATATGAATATTACACCGCATGTATGCATATTCACGTATACTCATATGTATGTTAATATACACATATATATATATACATATATATATATATATATATATATATATATACATATATATACACTATATATATACGAATATACTCATATATAAATATCATTATGTATTGATATATAGGCATAGTATATGTTTAAATATGCATTTATAATATTGTACATATATTTGAATATATGAGAGGGAATAAGTGTACTTTTAATAAGTGTACTTTTCGTTATGTACGATTGTATTAAATATAACCACATATTTATACTCATATATACATATATATTAATTTGAGTATACTCATATTAATATATATATATATATATATAACTTTAGCAAATGTGATATTATTTGTAATTATATCAGTGTATCAATTTTAATATTAAATAATAAAATCATAATTGGTATCTATAGATATATCTATAATTATCGACTATAATCGATAATAAATATTATATTGAAATATAATTGATATAATATAATAGGTATATATATAATGATATAATATAATATAATATTATTTAATAAGTAATATAATAAGTATTAAAGCATAATGTACATTTTAATATACAGTATAATTAATATTATCTAAAATTAGTGAGATCGGAAATTATTGTTAGCTCATCGAGATGGCATATACTATATATCTAGCGAGGCAGCAATTATATTTATGTGCATTGTTTGTTTATAATAATATAATTATGAAAGAAAGTCGTATATGTAAATCCATAGATGTTACAATGTATTTCATTTGAAGTAATTATAATATGAATTTTTGATCAGTAATTCGACTTATTAATGTGTTTACTAATAATAGATAGGTTATATAATGTATAACATATATTATTATTTACATGGTATTAATATTATAAACCATATGCTTGGTAAATAGTTTATGTATACAATTATATGCGTATGATTATATGATATTATTTATAATACATAATTTATAATAATTATATACATATTTGTCAATAAATAATTAATGTTATCTCATTCCTACTTTCCATTCATTATTATATGATTTTATATAATATTATTCTACATATAGGTTAGGTATATTTTTACTGTTGCATTAATTTCCTAAGTCAGTTGATAGAAAATAATTATCAAATGTAACAGTCTCTAGAAACACATGCGTATGCATGTTTACATTATTCAGCATAGTATACGTTATATAGAACAATTAAAGTTACGCTCTATCGATATTCTATAAAATTTATTTAATGCATTTTATTGTTAACTTTTTGTTAACTTTTACTGTTAACTTCATTGTTATTTCTATTTTATTTATTATATCTAACTTAATGTAGCTACATTATAATATTTATATATTGCACATTTTGTTAACAACATTTTTGTTTATTCATATAAATCATTGTTATATTTATTTATCGACATTTTCACTTAATATTTATTTTATATTGTATACAACATTTTTAAAATCTATTCACTAATACAACACATATATATAATTAATTATTAAAGTTTATATTTTTAAATTATATTTTAATATTGTTAATTTCTCTAGATCCTGCATAATATACAATATATATAGACATAAATAATTCATCGTAAATTATTAATTTATATATTATTATATATTCTAATGTATACCCAACGCCGTTAAATATTCAGACACACATTATAACACATAGTTCAATGAACAGTTTTATTTTATATTTACTATTCTAAAGGCTACAATTAAAAATAAATTAATAATACAATTAAAATTCGCCATACAATTCAATATACTATTATGCAATACTTTTTGATTCATTAGATTTTACAGTTTGATTTATATAGAAATCGATATTTGTGTTATAAATATATTTTACATGTATCGTATATCTTAACATTACATTGATATGCATATTAATTTATACTACTACTACTACTACTACTACTACTACTACTACTACTACTACTACTACTACTACTACTACTACTACTACTACTACTACTACTACTACTACTACTACTACTACTACTACTACTACTACTACTACTACTACTACTACTACTACTACTACTACTACTACTACTACTACTACTACTACTACTACTACTACTACTACTACTACTACTACTACTACTACTACTACTACTACTACTACTACTACTACTACTACTACTACTACTACTACTACTACTACTACTACTACTACTACTACTACTACTACTACTACTACTACTACTACTACTACTACTACTACTACTACTACTACTACTACTACTACTACTACTACTACTACTACTACTACTACTACTACTACTACTACTACTACTACTACTACTACTACTACTACTACTACTACTACTACTACTACTACTACTACTACTACTACTACTACTACTACTACTACTACTACTACTACTACTACTACTACTACTACTACTACTACTACTACTACTACTACTACTACTACTACTACTACTACTACTACTACTACTACTACTACTACTACTACTACTACTACTACTACTACTACTACTACTACTACTACTACTACTACTACTACTACTACTACTACTACTACTACTACTACTACTACTACTACTACTACTACTACTACTACTACTACTACTACTACTACTACTACTACTACTACTACTACTACTACTACTACTACTACTACTACTACTACTACTACTACTACTACTACTACTACTACTACTACTACTACTACTACTACTACTACTACTACTACTACTACTACTACTACTACTACTACTACTACTACTACTACTACTACTACTACTACTACTACTACTACTACTACTACTACTACTACTACTACTACTACTACTACTACTACTACTACTACTACTACTACTACTACTACTACTACTACTACTACTACTACTACTACTACTACTACTACTACTACTACTACTACTACTACTACTACTACTACTACTACTACTACTACTACTACTACTACTACTACTACTACTACTACTACTACTACTACTACTACTACTACTACTACTACTACTACTACTACTACTACTACTACTACTACTACTACTACTACTACTACTACTACTACTACTACTACTACTACTACTACTACTACTACTACTACTACTACTACTACTACTACTACTACTACTACTACTACTACTACTACTACTACTACTACTACTACTACTACTACTACTACTACTACTACTACTACTACTACTACTACTACTACTACTACTACTACTACTACTACTACTACTACTACTACTACTACTACTACTACTACTACTACTACTACTACTACTACTACTACTACTACTACTACTACTACTACTACTACTACTACTACTACTACTACTACTACTACTACTACTACTACTACTACTACTACTACTACTACTACTACTACTACTACTACTACTACTACTACTACTACTACTACTACTACTACTACTACTACTACTACTACTACTACTACTACTACTACTACTACTACTACTACTACTACTACTACTACTACTACTACTACTACTACTACTACTACTACTACTACTACTACTACTACTACTACTACTACTACTACTACTACTACTACTACTACTACTACTACTACTACTACTACTACTACTACTACTACTACTACTACTACTACTACTACTACTACTACTACTACTACTACTACTACTACTACTACTACTACTACTACTACTACTACTACTACTACTACTACTACTACTACTACTACTACTACTACTACTACTACTACTACTACTACTACTACTACTACTACTACTACTACTACTACTACTACTACTACTACTACTACTACTACTACTACTACTACTACTACTACTACTACTACTACTACTACTACTACTACTACTACTACTACTACTACTACTACTACTACTACTACTACTACTACTACTACTACTACTACTACTACTACTACTACTACTACTACTACTACTACTACTACTACTACTACTACTACTACTACTACTACTACTACTACTACTACTACTACTACCCACTTCCTGTTTATCATTATTCTGCTAAACATCAATTTAAATTCAAATTAATTTAGCCTGCCTAATCCGATATTCAGATAAGTCATCCACGAATATAATATAATCATCACACCTATAAACATATAACACACATTATTTACTCATTAATTATTTTTTTCATTCACTACTTTTTGGTTTATTTCAACTTTATCATTCATATTTAAAAATTTCTCAAAATCACTGGAGCATAACATTTCCATTATATTGTTGTTTACATTTTTATTTGTTCTATTATTTCAATTCATAATCTCTATTCATACCATCATTGCACTATTATTATATTCTTACATTATTCATATACATTATATATATACATTCATATACATTATATACATTCACATACATTCATATACATTCATACACATTAATATACATTCATATACACTCATATACATTTTTGTTTATCTTACACTGTATATAGTATTACTTTATGTGTGTATCATTCAGTACATGTATATTAGCATACACTGATTTATAAACATACATCAATTAATATATAATACCTAACCATGGATAACAAATTATGTGTTCACTGTAATAAAGTTAATGAACATGATAAATATGTCACATGTATATGCGATATCATTGTGCATTATGAGTGTCTTCACCCTTATGGTAGTACACCTAATGCATGGGTATCTAGCAACCCTGTAATCAAGCATGTTACATCAATACTTGAGTCACCATCTTTCTTATTTAGATGTAATACATGCATTGGTAACTCTATTCAACCAAGTTGCCCTCTACCTTTAAATACATTTAAAGGTGAAATAAACAATATCGAATCCTCCACAAAGGATATCCTTATCCGTCTTGATAAACAAGATAAGATATTAAATAATATATGTAAACTAGTAAATAATACCAGTACGATATATAAACACATAATACCACCTACATTCACCCCTACAATACCCTATAACCCCCCAAAACAACACTTTCCACCACCTACTCATCCTTTAAATATATCATACTCTTCAGCTGTACGACAAAGCCCATACATGCCCATAAACAAAGTTAATACTACTATACCTGTAATTAATACTACTCCATCTAATTCTCTTGTTATTGAACATCTGAATGAAGATGAAAGAAATATTAACTTCGTATATAAAATACTTTCATATTTAAATATGTCTAAAAACTCTCTGACCTCATACAAATTTATAAACTCAATATGTGTAATATACTTCAACTCACCTAACTCTCTATACACATTTCATTCCAATGTGAACCATATTAAAAAAGACCCCCGATTCTCCCATCTTTATATACGAGAACAACGCTCAGGCAATGAAATATTCAGAGGTAGAGTTATATATCATGCCATAAAAGAAAGTTTAACACCAACTGGCACTAGGTGCACCTATAATAATTATAATAATACATTTGAACTACGTCAAACTAAGAACTCAAAAATAGATTGGTCCTGTAATCCCATAAATATTACAGAATATGATTTCAAAACATGGAAGACTTCTTATGAAGTATATATACAGACCAAACATAATACAAATAAAATTGACTTAGTCAATGACCAACACACACAATGACATATAACCACCCATGACAACCACATCAGATCAATATCCTCGACCTTCACCATTCCTACCAGTATCATTCACCAATCTCATTCATCCTCACTACACATCATAAACCAACCCTGTCCCTTACCTACCATCTCCAATATAAATATGTCCTCTGCACCATATAAAATTCCACACTTATCCAATATTAAGGCTGCAACACTTAATGTTTGCTCTATCAGAAATAAAGCTGATCTTATAATCGAATTATTTACTGATCTTAACTTAGATATTATGTGTATTACAGAAACATGGCTTAATCTTAATGATACCCCCATAATTGCCACATTAAACACAAATACATTAAGCTTCGTTCACCTTCCAAGACCTAGTTCCCACTTTGGTGGAGGATTAGGTGTATTATATAACAAGTGTATTAAGCTAATAAGCTATAAAGACCTTTCTCTTGAACATTCCGAGGCTTTTTCATGCACATTTCATCCCAATAACTCACTTCCACTTACAATAATAACCATCTACCGACCACCGCATCAATCTATTCCTCATTTTATTGAAGAACTCGATACTCTACTTTACGCATTAACTCCTAAAACAATTCTAACCGGTGATTTTAATATTCCTATCACCTCTACTTCACATAATTCTCGACATCTCTACGATATACTTGAATCACACAATTTGTCCCAAAAAGTCACTACCCCTACACATACAGCAAACAATATTCTTGATCTTGTTATATCAAATAAATCATCTGATATAATTTCCAACACTGTAACTCATAACCTTATAACTGACCACTACATTGTCCTTTTTAATATCCATGTCCCTAAGCCAACCCGCCTATCAAAAACTATTAAAATTAGAAATATTGCTAAAATTGATATTTCAAAATTTATGGAAGACTTTATTAATAATATTTACATTTGTGGTAACAACAAAACTTTATCCCATTTTGACTATATTCTTTCCTCTACTCTTGATGTTCATGCACCTATTAAACAAAAGTCGATTATAGTACGTGATAACTCAAAATGGTTTAATAATAATCTTGTCACCGAAAAACGAAAACTACGAAAAGCCGAAAAATGCTGGCGTAGATCTAAATCTACTACCGACTTTGACATATTTTTACTATGCAGACAGAAATATCGTAGTTTACTCAAAACAACGAAAGAAAATTATTATACTGATCTACTTACTAACGCAGGAAAAGACTATAATAAAATATTTAAAATATCCAATACACTACTAGGGCGCCTTAATCGACGTATTCTTCCAGATACTTCTATATTAGATAATATTAATAACTTTGATATATTCTTTACCGCTAAAGTAAATGACATTATTACATCTCTTCCCTCCCCTTTATCATATGTACCAACCATCCCTCCATATTCTCTTTCATTACTGAACCTTCCATCTACTTCGCTGGTTGAGAAGCTTCTCCTGTCTGTGAAATCAACATGTTCCCTTGACCCCATTCCTGTCACCCTCTTACATAAGCTGATACCTTATATTGTTATGTACTATAAGGAAATAATCGAAGAATCAATTATATCTGGCTCAGTACCTTCGTGTATGAAGTTAGCTAATGTTACTCCTACTATTAAAAAACCTGACTTGGATAAATCACTGCTCGCGAGCTACCGGCCGATATCACATCTCTCGTATATTTCTAAAGTACTTGAAAGAGTTGTAGCTATTCAACTTAATGACTATATACTCAGTAACAAAATCCTCATTAAATTTCAGAGTGCTTATACTAAAAAGAAAAATACCGAAACAGCTCTTGTCTATATTATTAATTCCCTTCAGCGTGCATCCTTTAATAAACATAGCTCTGTGATCATACTATTAGATCTTTCAGCAGCATTCGATACCTTAGATCATAGCACTTTAATGTTAAGACTTCAGTCTATAGGTATAAATGGAACCGCTCTTGAATGGTTCAAATCATATCTTCAAAATAGATATTTTTCTATTCAGATTGATTCTCTGACATCCACACCTCGGTCAATCCATCATGGTGTACCGCAGGGATCTGTTCTCGGACCAATACTCTTCAATATATACATGATCCCAATATTTGATATTTTTAATAAATATCCAAATATTGGCTACCATTCCTATGCAGATGACCTACAAGTATATATGATTTTAAAAGACCCTACTAAAGATATACCTATACTCAACAACTGCCTTGAGGATATACGAACATGGCTAAACTCAAACTCTCTCTCACTGAATAGCTCAAAAACCATTGCACTCCATATTTCTTTATCAAATAAGTCCACTATTCCAAATATATATATTGGTAATGATTGTATACCTTACTCCAGATCAGCCCGTAATCTAGGAATTATATTAGACACCACATTATCATTTACACATCAGATCTCCAATATAATTAAATCAGTAAATTTTATATTATACACTATAAAAATTATTAGACCTTCAATATCCACTGAAATTGCTAAACTACTTATAACATCTCTTATTCTACCTAAATTAGATTACTGTAATTCGATTATTAATGGTATACCGGATTATTTACTACATAAACTACAACTTTTGCAAAATTCAGCAGTCAGACTCATATACAATATAAATAAATTCTCTAGAACACACATATCACCTTACATGAAAATATTACACTGGCTCCCAATTAAATACAGAATAATATATAAAATATGTATGCTAACCCATCATGCCACTCATCACAGCCAACCTGACTACTTACATACTCTACTTACTCCCTATACATCATCACGCCCAATACGACTTTGCCTCAAGTATACTCTAGTCATACCAGATTTGCGTAATGTATCCATAAAACAAAAGAGAGCCTTCTCAATATCTGCACCTATAGCCTGGAATAGACTTCCTTATAACATTCGTTCTATTCAATCAACCATGTTATTCAAAAATAAGCTTAAGACATATCTTTTCTCTTTGGCTTATCCTAATAACAACTAGTCAACATTTAATGCACGGCCGAAAATTTCTGATGAAGTTGATGGCAGTGCCTAAAACATTAGGTTACAGGTTACAGGTTACTACTACTACTACTACTACTACTACTACTACTACTACTACTACTACTACTACTACTACTACTACTACTACTACTACTACTACTACTACTACTACTACTACTACTACTACTACTACTACTACTACTACTACTACTACTACTACTACTACTACTACTACTACTACTACTACTACTACTACTACTACTACTACTACTACTACTACTACTACTACTACTACTACTACTACTACTACTACTACTACTACTACTACTACTACTACTACTACTACTACTACTACTACTACTACTACTACTACTACTACTACTACTACTACTACTACTACTACTACTACTACTACTACTACTACTACTACTACTACTACTACTACTACTACTACTACTACTACTACTACTACTACTACTACTACTACTACTACTACTACTACTACTACTACTACTACTACTACTACTACTACTACTACTACTACTACTACTACTACTACTACTACTACTACTACTACTACTACTACTACTACTACTACTACTACTACTACTACTACTACTACTACTACTACTACTACTACTACTACTACTACTACTACTACTACTACTACTACTACTACTACTACTACTACTACTACTACTACTACTACTACTACTACTACTACTACTACTACTACTACTACTACTACTACTACTACTACTACTACTACTACTACTACTACTACTACTACTACTACTACTACTACTACTACTACTACTACTACTACTACTACTACTACTACTACTACTACTACTACTACTACTACTACTACTACTACTACTACTACTACTACTACTACTACTACTACTACTACTACTACTACTACTACTACTACTACTACTACTACTACTACTACTACTACTACTACTACTACTACTACTACTACTACTACTACTACTACTACTACTACTACTACTACTACTACTACTACTACTACTACTACTACTACTACTACTACTACTACTACTACTACTACTACTACTACTACTACTACTACTACTACTACTACTACTACTACTACTACTACTACTACTACTACTACTACTACTACTACTACTACTACTACTACTACTACTACTACTACTACTACTACTACTACTACTACTACTACTACTACTACTACTACTACTACTACTACTACTACTACTACTACTACTACTACTACTACTACTACTACTACTACTACTACTACTACTACTACTACTACTACTACTACTACTACTACTACTACTACTACTACTACTACTACTACTACTACTACTACTACTACTACTACTACTACTACTACTACTACTACTACTACTACTACTACTACTACTACTACTACTACTACTACTACTACTACTACTACTACTACTACTACTACTACTACTACTACTACTACTACTACTACTACTACTACTACTACTACTACTACTACTACTACTACTACTACTACTACTACTACTACTACTACTACTACTACTACTACTACTACTACTACTACTACTACTACTACTACTACTACTACTACTACTACTACTACTACTACTACTACTACTACTACTACTACTACTACTACTACTACTACTACTACTACTACTACTACTACTACTACTACTACTACTACTACTACTACTACTACTACTACTACTACTACTACTACTACTACTACTACTACTACTACTACTACTACTACTACTACTACTACTACTACTACTACTACTACTACTACTACTACTACTACTACTACTACTACTACTACTACTACTACTACTACTACTACTACTACTACTACTACTACTACTACTACTACTACTACTACTACTACTACTACTACTACTACTACTACTACTACTACTACTACTACTACTACTACTACTACTACTACTACTACTACTACTACTACTACTACTACTACTACTACTACTACTACTACTACTACTACTACTACTACTACTACTACTACTACTACTACTACTACTACTACTACTACTACTACTACTACTACTACTACTACTACTACTACTACTACTACTACTACTACTACTACTACTACTACTACTACTACTACTACTACTACTACTACTACTACTACTACTACTACTACTACTACTACTACTACTACTACTACTACTACTACTACTACTACTACTACTACTACTACTACTACTACTACTACTACTACTACTACTACTACTACTACTACTACTACTACTACTACTACTACTACTACTACTACTACTACTACTACTACTACTACTACTACTACTACTACTACTACTACTACTACTACTACTACTACTACTACTACTACTACTACTACTACTACTACTACTACTACTACTACTACTACTACTACTACTACTACTACTACTACTACTACTACTACTACTACTACTACTACTACTACTACTACTACTACTACTACTACTACTACTACTACTACTACTACTACTACTACTACTACTACTACTACTACTACTACTACTACTACTACTACTACTACTACTACTACTACTACTACTACTACTACTACTACTACTACTACTACTACTACTACTACTACTACTACTACTACTACTACTACTACTACTACTACTACTACTACTACTACTACTACTACTACTACTACTACTACTACTACTACTACTACTACTACTACTACTACTACTACTACTACTACTACTACTACTACTACTACTACTACTACTACTACTACTACTACTACTACTACTACTACTACTACTACTACTACTACTACTACTACTACTACTACTACTACTACTACTACTACTACTACTACTACTACTACTACTACTACTACTACTACTACTACTACTACTACTACTACTACTACTACTACTACTACTACTACTACTACTACTACTACTACTACTACTACTACTACTACTACTACTACTACTACTACTACTACTACTACTACTACTACTACTACTACTACTACTACTACTACTACTACTACTACTACTACTACTACTACTACTACTACTACTACTACTACTACTACTACTACTACTACTACTACTACTACTACTACTACTACTACTACTACTACTACTACTACTACTACTACTACTACTACTACTACTACTACTACTACTACTACTACTACTACTACTACTACTACTACTACTACTACTACTACTACTACTACTACTACTACTACTACTACTACTACTACTACTACTACTACTACTACTACTACTACTACTACTACTACTACTACTACTACTACTACTACTACTACTACTACTACTACTACTACTACTACTACTACTACTACTACTACTACTACTACTACTACTACTACTACTACTACTACTACTACTACTACTACTACTACTACTACTACTACTACTACTACTACTACTACTACTACTACTACTACTACTACTACTACTACTACTACTACTACTACTACTACTACTACTACTACTACTACTACTACTACTACTACTACTACTACTACTACTACTACTACTACTACTACTACTACTACTACTACTACTACTACTACTACTACTACTACTACTACTACTACTACTACTACTACTACTACTACTACTACTACTACTACTACTACTACTACTACTACTACTACTACTACTACTACTACTACTACTACTACTACTACTACTACTACTACTACTACTACTACTACTACTACTACTACTACTACTACTACTACTACTACTACTACTACTACTACTACTACTACTACTACTACTACTACTACTACTACTACTACTACTACTACTACTACTACTACTACTACTACTACTACTACTACTACTACTACTACTACTACTACTACTACTACTACTACTACTACTACTACTACTACTACTACTACTACTACTACTACTACTACTACTACTACTACTACTACTACTACTACTACTACTACTACTACTACTACTACTACTACTACTACTACTACTACTACTACTACTACTACTACTACTACTACTACTACTACTACTACTACTACTACTACTACTACTACTACTACTACTACTACTACTACTACTACTACTACTACTACTACTACTACTACTACTACTACTACTACTACTACTACTACTACTACTACTACTATCAATCAATCAATCAATCAAAACGATTTATTTAAACACTGCAAATAACACACCAGGCGTTCTCAAGAGTGTAACAAAGCAAACAAACAAAAATAACATAATTGAATATAAACAAAATAATAATTAGTATTATTATAAACTGTACATTGCAAAATGCAATATTGGTTATTGATATATAAAAAAAAAAACCATATGATATAATGTCATATGGAAAATAAAACATATCAATAACATACATAACATAAATAACGTAAAAATAATAAATTAAGACTTTTCAATATTGAATAAATAACGTTTTAAATTAAATTTAAAGGTATCGTGATTAGGAATCATTCTTATTTTCAAGGGAAGAGAATTCCATAGTGGCGGCGCATAGTATTGAAAGGCTCTCTTGGAAGTTACTGGTTTCACTGATTTCTTGACTTGTAAGCAGTATACATCATTAGATGATCGAAGTTCACGACAGATAGGCACTTTAACTGATAGGCAAGTTCTAATATATGAAGGACCTGCAGTGAGTGATTTATGAATTATACATAGAATTCTATATTTGCTTCTATTAATATTGTTGAGAATATTAAGCTTATGTTGACGCAATGTAACACTCGAGTGATCAAATAAAGGTTGTTGATAGATTAATCGTACTGCCGAATGATCAATTCTATAGATACATTTATTCAATTTTTTGGATAGACCTAAATATATCGAATTACAATAATTAGTCGACGAAAATACCATTGCTTTAATTAGCATCGTAGTGAGGTCTTTGCTAATGAACTTTCTTATATATCGTATATTATATAAATGAAAATTTGCTTTCCTGCAAACAGTTGACATATGATCATCAAAATTCAATTTATTATCAATAGTAATACCAAGATATTTAATTTTTAGTGATGGAATAATTCTAATATTATCAATAAATATATCAGTGAAGTTATTAAAGTTATGCGGTAAGTTCAGTAATTCAGTTTTAGAAGTATTAAGTAGAAGTTTGTTCATAAGTAGCCATTTATTCACTTGATTGGCACATTCAACTAGCTCATTATTCATGACCAATCTACTATTAACAGAATAAATAAGAATATCATCAGCATAGAGATTAAATCTTAATGTTTTAAATGATTTGATAATATTAGTTATTGGGTTCAGATATATAGAGAATAGTAGTGGACCTAAGACGGATCCTTGCGGAACCCCGTACTTAAATGATTGAGATTTAGAATAAGAGTTATTGATCTTAACAGAAAAAGTTCTATTAGTGACAAATCCAATTAAGAAATCATGAGCAGTTGAAGATATACCGATGTCTAAAAGTCTATCTGAAAGGATATCAAAAGATAGCGTATCAAAAGCAGATGACAGATCTAGAAGTAGAATCTGAATTTTCTCATTTCTATCTAAAGATGTATATATATCATTTAGTATAAGAGTTATCGCAGTTTCTGTACTGTGGTTCTTTCTAAAAGCACTTTGTAAGTTACAGGATAAGTTATTAAAATCAATAAAAGTAGTTATCTGTTTAAAAACAATTTTTTCGAGAATTTTAGAGATTAAAGGTAGTTGAGCAATAGGGCGAAAGTTCGAGAGTTCATTTATATTAAGACTATTTTTCTTTAAAATAGGAGTAATAATAGAATGTTTTAAAATAGAAGGAATAACACCTGTAATAAGGGATTGATTAATGATTGAAGAAAAAAGTGGAGTGAGTGTGTTAGCTAAAGATTTCATCACAGTAAGAGGCAGAGAATCAGAGGGAGAAGCAGAAGAAGCCATAACTAAAAGATTATAGATGTCAACATTAGAAGGGAGCGTAAAATGAGTAAGAGTAGGAGTTTGATTTAAATGAGTATTTTGAGAATTTTCAGAGGAATTATTCAAATAATTGTATTGATTTATAGAAGGGGATGACAATTTTATTTTAATGACTGAGTAAATAATATCAATTTTAGAAATGAAAAAATCACTAAAATTATTACATAAAATATCATCAGAAATATTAGGATAAGATTTGTGATGAGATTTACCTAGAAGAGAATTAGTGAAAGCATAAAGCTTGCCCATGTTATTACCACACTTTAAAATTTTATTTTTATAAAATTCTTTTTTAGTAGAAGTTATACTCCTTTTAAAAGATAATTTTAACTTTTTTAAATTTATCATGTTAAAAGATGTTGAGTTTTTATTGAACATTCTTTCAGCTTTTCTCATTTGGCGTTTGATATATAAATTATCATTCGAGAACCATTCATTAGTACGATCACTAACTACTTTATTTTTAGAAGGAGCATATTTATTCAGTAGAAAAGTAAGAATTTGATCTAAAAAAGATATAGATATATTGTTGAAATTGGAGCTAGTATGATACTTGATATCAGTACTAAAAGATTCATAATCAATATTGCGAATATTTCTGTAGCTAATCGTTCGATTTGAATTGCAGTTAATATTAACGTTCAGAATGAATGAAACAGCATAATGATCAGAAATAAGAAATTTAATTGGAAGAATTGTTAAATAATTTAGATGAAAACTAGAACTGATAATTAAATCAAGAATATTATTAGATATAGTGTCCTTTCAGATAAATGTTGAGTTAAAGATAAAGATTGTAAAATATTATTAAAAGAGAGAGCAGCAGTATTATCAGATCCAATATGAAAATTGAAATCTCCTAAAATAACGGTATTAGTAAGAGAGATGTGGGAAACAAGTTCAAAAAAACAATTAATGAAAGAAGAATAAGCATTACTTGGAGGTCTATAAATTACAATTAATTTAAAATTATTGCAAAAATTTAATTTAAAGTTTGAAATTAAACATTCACTATTAGGTAAGTCAAATAATCTTGAATTGACAAGTTCAATACTTTTTTTATACAGTATACCTACTCCACCACCCGTACGACCACACACACGATTAGCTTGAAAAAAATTATAATCTGTTGATTTTAATGAAGAAATGACTGCACAGTCGTTTTCATTAAACCATGTTTCCGTTAATGCTATGATGTCATGATTAAATTCATTAATAAAATCAAGAATGAAAATCAAATTTGCCTTAACTGAACGAGCATTTATTAATGAAATTGTAGGGTGGTAGGACTTAGTAGACACATTTAGTCAAGCTGATTGTGGATCAGAAGATTTATTTTTGATATCACTTATATAACTATTAAATGATATTTTCCATTCATTAAATGTATTATCACATGGTATATAAGGATTACCACTCCAGTCAATTACATCAGAACCATCACTATTTATAATATTTCTTAATTCATATTTATTATTTCTTCGGTTTAAAACACATTTATAACCTTGAATTAATTTGCTTTTTAAAGCATGGTAAGAAATATGTTTGAATTGTTTAACTTCAGGTGTTAACAAAGGGTGAACGAATAAATTTTTGAAATCAGAATTTCGCAATAGATTAGTAGAAGATAATATTAGATCTCTAGAAAAGGTAGAATTCAGAGTAATAATGGCAGAACTAAAATGAAATTTAGCATTAGTAATTATACTAATATCTAATTTAAATAATTGAAAAATTGATTGAAGATTATTCATATTATTATTTAGATGAGGTATATTATCAATAACTACTATATTATAATTATTATTAGAAGCTTGATTATAATTAATATTTGTTTCTAATGAAGATTTTAGTTGAGTAGATACATTAGAAATAGATTTCAGTGAGTCAGCATATGATAATTTCATATTATTATTATTGGAGTCATGAGTGGTAGTTTCAATTAGTTTTTTAATATTATCTAATTTATCATTAATACTAGTTAATTGTGGTAATATTAATGAATCATTTGATGCATTTTTATTGATAGGTACCGCTGATATGCAATTAGGGCATTTAAATAAAAAATTAACACTATTAAATATAGATTTAGCATAATTCGGAGGTGCTTTGGTTTTATTATTATGAGCTACCTGTACATCAATAATTTTAGCGTCATAGAGACATAATATATGAATAATATTATTACAAAAAGTACATGTAATTGTATCTGATGAAGCAATTTTATTGCAGTGAAAACAATTACTAAGCATGATCAATGCCAACCATATACAAGTTAGCGCTAAATCAGATATAGTAATATAGACACTAAGCTGTGAAGAAGACAATCAGTTTCTCAGATCCATATATCCAGATGTATAATCGATGCTTAGGTAATGCAATACACACGAAAGTTATACGGCACTATACAGAACGATAGGCTGGTCGAATTACAATAGGCTGGTCGAATGACAATAGGCTGGTCGAAATTATAAACAATAGAAATTATGAAAGCAAAAACACGTCTGTTCACTCCGAACGATAGAGACAGAATGACAAGATACTACTACTACTACTACTACTACTACTACTACTACTACTACTACTACTACTACTACTACTACTACTACTACTACTACTACTACTACTACTACTACTACTACTACTACTACTACTACTACTACTACTACTACTACTACTACTACTACTACTACTACTACTACTACTACTACTACTACTACTACTACTACTACTACTACTACTACTACTACTACTACTACTACTACTACTACTACTACTACTACTACTACTACTACTACTACTACTACTACTACTACTACTACTACTACTACTACTACTACTACTACTACTACTACTACTACTACTACTACTACTACTACTACTACTACTACTACTACTACTACTACTACTACTACTACTACTACTACTACTACTACTACTACTACTACTACTACTACTACTACTACTACTACTACTACTACTACTACTACTACTACTACTACTACTACTACTACTACTACTACTACTACTACTACTACTACTACTACTACTACTACTACTACTACTACTACTACTACTACTACTACTACTACTACTACTACTACTACTACTACTACTACTACTACTACTACTACTACTACTACTACTACTACTACTACTACTACTACTACTACTACTACTACTACTACTACTACTACTACTACTACTACTACTACTACTACTACTACTACTACTACTACTACTACTACTACTACTACTACTACTACTACTACTACTACTACTACTACTACTACTACTACTACTACTACTACTACTACTACTACTACTACTACTACTACTACTACTACTACTACTACTACTACTACTACTACTACTACTACTACTACTACTACTACTACTACTACTACTACTACTACTACTACTACTACTACTACTACTACTACTACTACTACTACTACTACTACTACTACTACTACTACTACTACTACTACTACTACTACTACTACTACTACTACTACTACTACTACTACTACTACTACTACTACTACTACTACTACTACTACTACTACTACTACTACTACTACTACTACTACTACTACTACTACTACTACTACTACTACTACTACTACTACTACTACTACTACTACTACTACTACTACTACTACTACTACTACTACTACTACTACTACTACTACTACTACTACTACTACTACTACTACTACTACTACTACTACTACTACTACTACTACTACTACTACTACTACTACTACTACTACTACTACTACTACTACTACTACTACTACTACTACTACTACTACTACTACTACTACTACTACTACTACTACTACTACTACTACTACTACTACTACTACTACTACTACTACTACTACTACTACTACTACTACTACTACTACTACTACTACTACTACTACTACTACTACTACTACTACTACTACTACTACTACTACTACTACTACTACTACTACTACTACTACTACTACTACTACTACTACTACTACTACTACTACTACTACTACTACTACTACTACTACTACTACTACTACTACTACTACTACTACTACTACTACTACTACTACTACTACTACTACTACTACTACTACTACTACTACTACTACTACTACTACTACTACTACTACTACTACTACTACTACTACTACTACTACTACTACTACTACTACTACTACTACTACTACTACTACTACTACTACTACTACTACTACTACTACTACTACTACTACTACTACTACTACTACTACTACTACTACTACTACTACTACTACTACTACTACTACTACTACTACTACTACTACTACTACTACTACTACTACTACTACTACTACTACTACTACTACTACTACTACTACTACTACTACTACTACTACTACTACTACTACTACTACTACTACTACTACTACTACTACTACTACTACTACTACTACTACTACTACTACTACTACTACTACTACTACTACTACTACTACTACTACTACTACTACTACTACTACTACTACTACTACTACTACTACTACTACTACTACTACTACTACTACTACTACTACTACTACTACTACTACTACTACTACTACTACTACTACTACTACTACTACTACTACTACTACTACTACTACTACTACTACTACTACTACTACTACTACTACTACTACTACTACTACTACTACTACTACTACTACTACTACTACTACTACTACTACTACTACTACTACTACTACTACTACTACTACTACTACTACTACTACTACTACTACTACTACTACTACTACTACTACTACTACTACTACTACTACTACTACTACTACTACTACTACTACTACTACTACTACTACTACTACTACTACTACTACTACTACTACTACTACTACTACTACTACTACTACTACTACTACTACTACTACTACTACTACTACTACTACTACTACTACTACTACTACTACTACTACTACTACTACTACTACTACTACTACTACTACTACTACTACTACTACTACTACTACTACTACTACTACTACTACTACTACTACTACTACTACTACTACTACTACTACTACTACTACTACTACTACTACTACTACTACTACTACTACTACTACTACTACTACTACTACTACTACTACTACTACTACTACTACTACTACTACTACTACTACTACTACTACTACTACTACTACTACTACTACTACTACTACTACTACTACTACTACTACTACTACTACTACTACTACTACTACTACTACTACTACTACTACTACTACTACTACTACTACTACTACTACTACTACTACTACTACTACTACTACTACTACTACTACTACTACTACTACTACTACTACTACTACTACTACTACTACTACTACTACTACTACTACTACTACTACTACTACTACTACTACTACTACTACTACTACTACTACTACTACTACTACTACTACTACTACTACTACTACTACTACTACTACTACTACTACTACTACTACTACTACTACTACTACTACTACTACTACTACTACTACTACTACTACTACTACTACTACTACTACTACTACTACTACTACTACTACTACTACTACTACTACTACTACTACTACTACTACTACTACTACTACTACTACTACTACTACTACTACTACTACTACTACTACTACTACTACTACTACTACTACTACTACTACTACTACTACTACTACTACTACTACTACTACTACTACTACTACTACTACTACTACTACTACTACTACTACTACTACTACTACTACTACTACTACTACTACTACTACTACTACTACTACTACTACTACTACTACTACTACTACTACTACTACTACTACTACTACTACTACTACTACTACTACTACTACTACTACTACTACTACTACTACTACTACTACTACTACTACTACTACTACTACTACTACTACTACTACTACTACTACTACTACTACTACTACTACTACTACTACTACTACTACTACTACTACTACTACTACTACTACTACTACTACTACTACTACTACTACTACTACTACTACTACTACTACTACTACTACTACTACTACTACTACTACTACTACTACTACTACTACTACTACTACTACTACTACTACTACTACTACTACTACTACTACTACTACTACTACTACTACTACTACTACTACTACTACTACTACTACTACTACTACTACTACTACTACTACTACTACTACTACTACTACTACTACTACTACTACTACTACTACTACTACTACTACTACTACTACTACTACTACTACTACTACTACTACTACTACTACTACTACTACTACTACTACTACTACTACTACTACTACTACTACTACTACTACTACTACTACTACTACTACTACTACTACTACTACTACTACTACTACTACTACTACTACTACTACTACTACTACTACTACTACTACTACTACTACTACTACTACTACTACTACTACTACTACTACTACTACTACTACTACTACTACTACTACTACTACTACTACTACTACTACTACTACTACTACTACTACTACTACTACTACTACTACTACTACTACTACTACTACTACTACTACTACTACTACTACTACTACTACTACTACTACTACTACTACTACTACTACTACTACTACTACTACTACTACTACTACTACTACTACTACTACTACTACTACTACTACTACTACTACTACTACTACTACTACTACTACTACTACTACTACTACTACTACTACTACTACTACTACTACTACTACTACTACTACTACTACTACTACTACTACTACTACTACTACTACTACTACTACTACTACTACTACTACTACTACTACTACTACTACTACTACTACTACTACTACTACTACTACTACTACTACTACTACTACTACTACTACTACTACTACTACTACTACTACTACTACTACTACTACTACTACTACTACTACTACTACTACTACTACTACTACTACTACTACTACTACTACTACTACTACTACTACTACTACTACTACTACTACTACTACTACTACTACTACTACTACTACTACTACTACTACTACTACTACTACTACTACTACTACTACTACTACTACTACTACTACTACTACTACTACTACTACTACTACTACTACTACTACTACTACTACTACTACTACTACTACTACTACTACTACTACTACTACTACTACTACTACTACTACTACTACTACTACTACTACTACTACTACTACTACTACTACTACTACTACTACTACTACTACTACTACTACTACTACTACTACTACTACTACTACTACTACTACTACTACTACTACTACTACTACTACTACTACTACTACTACTACTACTACTACTACTACTACTACTACTACTACTACTACTACTACTACTACTACTACTACTACTACTACTACTACTACTACTACTACTACTACTACTACTACTACTACTACTACTACTACTACTACTACTACTACTACTACTACTACTACTACTACTACTACTACTACTACTACTACTACTACTACTACTACTACTACTACTACTACTACTACTACTACTACTACTACTACTACTACTACTACTACTACTACTACTACTACTACTACTACTACTACTACTACTACTACTACTACTACTACTACTACTACTACTACTACTACTACTACTACTACTACTACTACTACTACTACTACTACTACTACTACTACTACTACTACTACTACTACTACTACTACTACTACTACTACTACTACTACTACTACTACTACTACTACTACTACTACTACTACTACTACTACTACTACTACTACTACTACTACTACTACTACTACTACTACTACTACTACTACTACTACTACTACTACTACTACTACTACTACTACTACTACTACTACTACTACTACTACTACTACTACTACTACTACTACTACTACTACTACTACTACTACTACTACTACTACTACTACTACTACTACTACTACTACTACTACTACTACTACTACTACTACTACTACTACTACTACTACTACTACTACTACTACTACTACTACTACTACTACTACTACTACTACTACTACTACTACTACTACTACTACTACTACTACTACTACTACTACTACTACTACTACTACTACTACTACTACTACTACTACTACTACTACTACTACTACTACTACTACTACTACTACTACTACTACTACTACTACTACTACTACTACTACTACTACTACTACTACTACTACTACTACTACTACTACTACTACTACTACTACTACTACTACTACTACTACTACTACTACTACTACTACTACTACTACTACTACTACTACTACTACTACTACTACTACTACTACTACTACTACTACTACTACTACTACTACTACTACTACTACTACTACTACTACTACTACTACTACTACTACTACTACTACTACTACTACTACTACTACTACTACTACTACTACTACTACTACTACTACTACTACTACTACTACTACTACTACTACTACTACTACTACTACTACTACTACTACTACTACTACTACTACTACTACTACTACTACTACTACTACTACTACTACTACTACTACTACTACTACTACTACTACTACTACTACTACTACTACTACTACTACTACTACTACTACTACTACTACTACTACTACTACTACTACTACTACTACTACTACTACTACTACTACTACTACTACTACTACTACTACTACTACTACTACTACTACTACTACTACTACTACTACTACTACTACTACTACTACTACTACTACTACTACTACTACTACTACTACTACTACTACTACTACTACTACTACTACTACTACTACTACTACTACTACTACTACTACTACTACTACTACTACTACTACTACTACTACTACTACTACTACTACTACTACTACTACTACTACTACTACTACTACTACTACTACTACTACTACTACTACTACTACTACTACTACTACTACTACTACTACTACTACTACTACTACTACTACTACTACTACTACTACTACTACTACTACTACTACTACTACTACTACTACTACTACTACTACTACTACTACTACTACTACTACTACTACTACTACTACTACTACTACTACTACTACTACTACTACTACTACTACTACTACTACTACTACTACTACTACTACTACTACTACTACTACTACTACTACTACTACTACTACTACTACTACTACTACTACTACTACTACTACTACTACTACTACTACTACTACTACTACTACTACTACTACTACTACTACTACTACTACTACTACTACTACTACTACTACTACTACTACTACTACTACTACTACTACTACTACTACTACTACTACTACTACTACTACTACTACTACTACTACTACTACTACTACTACTACTACTACTACTACTACTACTACTACTACTACTACTACTACTACTACTACTACTACTACTACTACTACTACTACTACTACTACTACTACTGAACCGCTCTTGAATGGTTCAAATCATATCTTCAAAATAGATATTTTTCTATTCAGATTGATTCTCTGACATCCACACCTCGGTCAATCCATCATGGTGTACCGCAGGGATCTGTTCTCGGACCAATACTCTTCAATATATACATGATCCCAATATTTGATATTTTTAATAAATATCCAAATATTGGCTACCATTCCTATGCAGATGACCTACAAGTATATATGATTTTAAAAGACCCTACTAAAGATATACCTATACTCAACAACTGCCTTGAGGATATACGAACATGGCTAAACTCAAACTCTCTCTCACTGAATAGCTCAAAAACCATTGCACTCCATATTTCTTTATCAAATAAGTCCACTATTCCAAATATATATATTGGTAATGATTGTATACCTTACTCCAGATCAGCCCGTAATCTAGGAATTATATTAGACACCACATTATCATTTACACATCAGATCTCCAATATAATTAAATCAGTAAATTTTATATTATACACTATAAAAATTATTAGACCTTCAATATCCACTGAAATTGCTAAACTACTTATAACATCTCTTATTCTACCTAAATTAGATTACTGTAATTCGATTATTAATGGTATACCGGATTATTTACTACATAAACTACAACTTTTGCAAAATTCAGCAGTCAGACTCATATACAATATAAATAAATTCTCTAGAACACACATATCACCTTACATGAAAATATTACACTGGCTCCCAATTAAATACAGAATAATATATAAAATATGTATGCTAACCCATCATGCCACTCATCACAGCCAACCTGACTACTTACATACTCTACTTACTCCCTATACATCATCACGCCCAATACGACTTTGCCTCAAGTATACTCTAGTCATACCAGATTTGCGTAATGTATCCATAAAACAAAAGAGAGCCTTCTCAATATCTGCACCTATAGCCTGGAATAGACTTCCTTATAACATTCGTTCTATTCAATCAACCATGTTATTCAAAAATAAGCTTAAGACATATCTTTTCTCTTTGGCTTATCCTAATAACAACTAGTCAACATTTAATGCACGGCCGAAAATTTCTGATGAAGTTGATGGCAGTGCCTAAAACATTAGGTTACAGGTTACAGGTTACTACTACTACTACTACTACTACTACTACTACTACTACTACTACTACTACTACTACTACTACTACTACTACTACTACTACTACTACTACTACTACTACTACTACTACTACTACTACTACTACTACTACTACTACTACTACTACTACTACTACTACTACTACTACTACTACTACTACTACTACTACTACTACTACTACTACTACTACTACTACTACTACTACTACTACTACTACTACTACTACTACTACTACTACTACTACTACTACTACTACTACTACTACTACTACTACTACTACTACTACTACTACTACTACTACTACTACTACTACTACTACTACTACTACTACTACTACTACTACTACTACTACTACTACTACTACTACTACTACTACTACTACTACTACTACTACTACTACTACTACTACTACTACTACTACTACTACTACTACTACTACTACTACTACTACTACTACTACTACTACTACTACTACTACTACTACTACTACTACTACTACTACTACTACTACTACTACTACTACTACTACTACTACTACTACTACTAATACTACTACTACTACTACTACTACTACTACTACTACTACTACTACTACTACTACTACTACTACTACTACTACTACTACTACTACTACTACTACTACTACTACTACTACTACTACTACTACTACTACTACTACTACTACTACTACTACTACTACTACTACTACTACTACTACTACTACTACTACTACTACTACTACTACTACTACTACTACTACTACTACTACTACTACTACTACTACTACTACTACTACTACTACTACTACTACTACTACTACTACTACTACTACTACTACTACTACTACTACTACTACTACTACTACTACTACTACTACTACTACTACTACTACTACTACTACTACTACTACTACTACTACTACTACTACTACTACTACTACTACTACTACTACTACTACTACTACTACTACTACTACTACTACTACTTCTCCTGTCTGTGAAATCAACATGTTCCCTTGACCCCATTCCTGTCACCCTCTTACATAAGCTGATACCTTATATTGTTATGTACTATAAGGAAATAATCGAAGAATCAATTATATCTGGCTCAGTACCTTCGTGTATGAAGTTAGCTAATGTTATTCCTACTATTAAAAAACCTGACTTGGATAAATCACTGCTCGCGAGCTACCGGCCGATATCACATCTCTCGTATATTTCTAAAGTACTTGAAAGAGTTGTAGCTATTCAACTTAATGACTATATACTCAGTAACAAAATCCTCAATAAATTTCAGAGTGCTTATACTAAAAAGAAAAATACCGAAACAGCTCTTGTCTATATTATTAATTCCCTTCAGCGTGCATCCTTTAATAAACATAGCTCTGTGATCATACTATTAGATCTTTCAGCAGCATTCGATACCTTAGATCATAGCACTTTAATGTTAAGACTTCAGTCTATAGGTATAAATGGAACCGCTCTTGAATGGTTCAAATCATATCTTCAAAATAGATATTTTTCTATTCAGATTGATTCTCTGACATCCACACCTCGGTCAATCCATCATGGTGTACCGCAGGGATCTGTTCTCGGACCAATACTCTTCAATATATACATGATCCCAATATTTGATATTTTTAATAAATATCCAAATATTGGCTACCATTCCTATGCAGATGACCTACAAGTATATATGATTTTAAAAGACCCTACTAAAGATATACCTATACTCAACAACTGCCTTGAGGATATACGAACATGGCTAAACTCAAACTCTCTCTCACTGAATAGCTCAAAAACCATTGCACTCCATATTTCTTTATCAAATAAGTCCACTATTCCAAATATATATATTGGTAATGATTGTATACCTTACTCCAGATCAGCCCGTAATCTAGGAATTATATTAGACACCACATTATCATTTACACATCAGATCTCCAATATAATTAAATCAGTAAATTTTATATTATACACTATAAAAATTATTAGACCTTCAATATCCACTGAAATTGCTAAACTACTTATAACATCTCTTATTCTACCTAAATTAGATTACTGTAATTCGATTATTAATGGTATACCGGATTATTTACTACATAAACTACAACTTTTGCAAAATTCAGCAGTCAGACTCATATACAATATAAATAAATTCTCTAGAACACACATATCACCTTACATGAAAATATTACACTGGCTCCCAATTAAATACAGAATAATATATAAAATATGTATGCTAACCCATCATGCCACTCATCACAGCCAACCTGACTACTTACATACTCTACTTACTCCCTATACATCATCACGCCCAATACGACTTTGCCTCAAGTATACTCTAGTCATACCAGATTTGCGTAATGTATCCATAAAACAAAAGAGAGCCTTCTCAATATCTGCACCTATAGCCTGGAATAGACTTCCTTATAACATTCGTTCTATTCAATCAACCATGTTATTCAAAAATAAGCTTAAGACATATCTTTTCTCTTTGGCTTATCCTAATAACAACTAGTCAACATTTAATGCACGGCCGAAAATTTCTGATGAAGTTGATGGCAGTGCCTAAAACATTAGGTTACAGGTTACAGGTTACTACTACTACTACTACTACTACTACTACTACTACTACTACTACTACTACTACTACTACTACTACTACTACTACTACTACTACTACTACTACTACTACTACTACTACTACTACTACTACTACTACTACTACTACTACTACTACTACTACTACTACTACTACTACTACTACTACTACTACTACTACTACTACTACTACTACTACTACTACTACTACTACTACTACTACTACTACTACTACTACTACTACTACTACTACTACTACTACTACTACTACTACTACTACTACTACTACTACTACTACTACTACTACTACTACTACTACTACTACTACTACTACTACTACTACTACTACTACTACTACTACTACTACTACTACTACTACTACTACTACTACTACTACTACTACTACTACTACTACTACTACTACTACTACTACTACTACTACTACTACTACTACTACTACTACTACTACTACTACTACTACTACTACTACTACTACTACTACTAGTAGCGTACTAGCGTAGATCTAAATCTACTACCGACTTTGACATATTTTTACTATGCAGACAGCAATATCGTAGTTTACTCAAAACAACGAAAGAAAATTATTATACTGATCTACTTACTAACGCAGGAAAAGACTATAAGAAAATATTTAAAATATCCAATACACTACTAGGGCGCCTTAATC
This sequence comes from Osedax fenrisi, assembly GCA_964019155.1. Classification (NCBI taxonomy): domain Eukaryota; kingdom Metazoa; phylum Annelida; class Polychaeta; order Sabellida; family Siboglinidae; genus Osedax; species Osedax fenrisi. The sequence goes on from OZ025246.1 coordinate 29,682,015, forward strand.
GACGTATTCTTCCAGATACTTCTATATTAGATAATATTAATAACTTTGATATATTCTTTACCGCTAAAGTAAATGACATTATTACATCTCTTCCCTCCCCTTTATCATATGTACCAACCATCCCTCCATATTCTCTTTCATTACTGAACCTTCCATCTACTTCGCTGGTTGAGAAGCTTCTCCTGTCTGTGAAATCAACATGTTCCCTTGACCCCATTCCTGTCACCCTCTTACATAAGCTGATACCTTATATTGTTATGTACTATAAGGAAATAATCGAAGAATCAATTATATCTGGCTCAGTACCTTCGTGTATGAAGTTAGCTAATGTTACTCCTACTATTAAAAAACCTGACTTGGATAAATCACTGCTCGCGAGCTACCGGCCGATATCACATCTCTCGTATATTTCTAAAGTACTTGAAAGAGTTGTAGCTATTCAACTTAATGACTATATACTCAGTAACAAAATCCTCAATAAATTTCAGAGTGCTTATACTAAAAAGAAAAATACCGAAACAGCTCTTGTCTATATTATTAATTCCCTTCAGCGTGCATCCTTTAATAAACATAGCTCTGTGATCATACTATTAGATCTTTCAGCAGCATTCGATACCTTAGATCATAGCACTTTAATGTTAAGACTTCAGTCTATAGGTATAAATGGAACCGCTCTTGAATGGTTCAAATCATATCTTCAAAATAGATATTTTTCTATTCAGATTGATTCTCTGACATCCACACCTCGGTCAATCCATCATGGTGTACCGCAGGGATCTGTTCTCGGACCAATACTCTTCAATATATACATGATCCCAATATTTGATATTTTTAATAAATATCCAAATATTGGCTACCATTCCTATGCAGATGACCTACAAGTATATATGATTTTAAAAGACCCTACTAAAGATATACCTATACTCAACAACTGCCTTGAGGATATACGAACATGGCTAAACTCAAACTCTCTCTCACTGAATAGCTCAAAAACCATTGCACTCCATATTTCTTTATCAAATAAGTCCACTATTCCAAATATATATATTGGTAATGATTGTATACCTTACTCCAGATCAGCCCGTAATCTAGGAATTATATTAGACACCACATTATCATTTACACATCAGATCTCCAATATAATTAAATCAGTAAATTTTATATTATACACTATAAAAATTATTAGACCTTCAATATCCACTGAAATTGCTAAACTACTTATAACATCTCTTATTCTACCTAAATTAGATTACTGTAATTCGATTATTAATGGTATACCGGATTATTTACTACATAAACTACAACTTTTGCAAAATTCAGCAGTCAGACTCATATACAATATAAATAAATTCTCTAGAACACACATATCACCTTACATGAAAATATTACACTGGCTCCCAATTAAATACAGAATAATATATAAAATATGTATGCTAACCCATCATGCCACTCATCACAGCCAACCTGACTACTTACATACTCTACTTACTCCCTATACATCATCACGCCCAATACGACTTTGCCTCAAGTATACTCTAGTCATACCAGATTTGCGTAATGTATCCATAAAACAAAAGAGATCCTTCTCAATATCTGCACCTATAACCTGGAATAGACTTCCTTATAACATTCGTTCTATTCAATCAACCATGTTATTCAAAAATAAGCTTAAGACATATCTTTTCTCTTTGGCTTATCCTAATAACAACTAGTCAACATTTAATGCACGGCCGAAAATTTCTGATGAAGTTGATGGCAGTGCCTAAAACATTAGGTTACAGGTTACAGGTTACTACTACTACTACTACTACTTCTACTACTACTACTACTACTACTACTACTACTACTACTACTACTACTACTACTACTACTACTACTACTACTACTACTACTACTACTACTACTACTACTACTACTACTACTACTACTACTACTACTACTACTACTACTACTACTACTACTACTACTACTACTACTACTACTACTACTACTACTACTACTACTACTACTACTACTACTACTACTACTACTACTACTACTACTACTACTACTACTACTACTACTACTACTACTACTACTACTACTACTACTACTACTACTACTACTACTACTACTACTACTACTACTACTACTACTACTACTACTACTACTACTACTACTACTACTACTACTACTACTACTACTACTACTACTACTACTACTACTACTACTACTACTACTACTACTACTACTACTACTACTACTACTACTACTACTACTACTACTACTACTACTACTACTACTACTACTACTACTACTACTACTACTACTACTACTACTACTACTACTACTACTACTACTACTACTACTACTACTACTACTACTACTACTACTACTACTACTACTACTACTACTACTACTACTACTACTACTACTACTACTACTACTACTACTACTACTACTACTACTACTACTACTACTACTACTACTACTACTACTACTACTACTACTACTACTACTACTACTACTACTACTACTACTACTACTACTACTACTACTACTACTACTACTACTACTACTACTACTACTACTACTACTACTACTACTACTACTACTACTACTACTACTACTACTACTACTACTACTACTACTACTACTACTACTACTACTACTACTACTACTACTACTACTACTACTACTACTACTACTACTACTACTACTACTACTACTACTACTACTACTACTACTACTACTACTACTACTACTACTACTACTACTACTACTACTACTACTACTACTACTACTACTACTACTACTACTACTACTACTACTACTACTACTACTACTACTACCACTACTACCACTACTACTACTACTACTACTACTACTACTACTACTACTACTACTACTACTACTACTACTACTACTACTACTACTACTACTACTACTACTACTACTACTACTACTACTACTACTACTACTACTACTACTACTACTACTACTACTACTACTACTACTACTACTACTACTACTACTACTACTACTACTACTACTACTACTACTACTACTACTACTACTACTACTACTACTACTACTACTACTACTACTACTACTACTACTACTACTACTACTACTACTACTACTACTACTACTACTACTACTACTACTACTACTACTACTACTACTACTACTACTACTACTACTACTACTACTACTACTACTACTACTACTACTACTACTACTACTACTACTACTACTACTACTACTACTACTACTACTACTACTACTACTACTACTACTACTACTACTACTACTACTACTACTACTACTACTACTACTACTACTACTACTACTACTACTACTACTACTACTACTACTACTACTACTACTACTACTACTACTACTACTACTACTACTACTACTACTACTACTACTACTACTACTACTACTACTACTACTACTACTACTACTACTACTACTACTACTACTACTACTACTACTACTACTACTACTACTTATTTAAATCAAATTATGTAATCTATTATTTATTTTATTCCTATATATATATAGAAATAACGTAGATAGTATCTACTAGATACGTAGGTTACATTAGTAGGTTGCCGTAGTTCACTATGGTGTAAATTAGTTTAAATCACTGAAATAAATTTAAGTATGCGTGATAAGTATTCTTATAGCGTGAAAATTGTATCATCAATATAACAATTCATTTGATTGGTTGAAAAATGATAACTACTTTCGCCATCTATTGGATGTTTCACCCGGCCCGTATTAAAACCAACTGGCCCGTATTACAAACATTGTTTGCAATACGGGCCGGGCACATTTTCGACGATAAATAACATTTTTACAAAAATTGAAAATGTAATGTTATTGACGTTTATAATATCTAAATCGTGATAAAATTTCATTAATTTATAATCATAAATACAAAAGTTATTTGATACCATAAAAAGTGGCCCGTATTAGACATAATTCCCCTACGTACAATGTACGACGTACATTGTAATAAGGTAAATCTAATAAGGTTAATTATAAATTAAATAATTAGATAGTATACCAAAGTTAAAATATATCAAAAAATATATTAAGAAAGCTGGAAGAATAAATGTAATTTATATTGTGAGATATGTGTTATTTTATATTTAATTCCGATTAATTTGAATACTTTAAAATTCCTTATATTATATTTAGAATATATACCTACTTACTAGTTTATGACAAATCTACTATACCTGCGATTTAAGTTTTAACGTAATCCTTACATATCTTTATATTATTGATTTTCTGCGAATAATACTGTTTATAAATTGATTGAAATATACTTATTTTCAATAGGTATTGAATGCTAACCTCAATCATGCAAATATGTACAAACAATATTCAATATACTCGTGTTTAACTTGTGTTTAACTCGAGTTTATACTCGTGTTTATCCTGATAATTTCGTAATACATTTACACCAGCTAGATACAAATTCAACTCTAGAATAATCCCAGATTAATCCAATTTTAAATCAAAGTTTAATAGAGTTAAATCCTAGTTAAATCCAAGTTTAAATTGAGTTAATTAAAAGTTCAGATCGAGATTAATCCAACTTAAATCCAAGTTCAACTTAGATTCAATAATAATACTCTTTTAATAATAAATACACTGTTAAATCAAAGTTCAATTGTTATATGTTCAATATCGTACTCTTAGTTTAATATTATTTACAATTTTATTATCTTAATTATCAATATAATTATAATTATAAAATCATAATGTTATTTTAATGAGATAATGATAATTTTTATTATTAATTTTTTATAATGTTTACATTAAACCATGGATATAATGATCCATGTTTAAACTAGTTAAATATGGATGGGTTACATCCAAGTTTACAACACCTATATCTAAGTTTGGATCAGTTTTCCCCCAGTTTTCAAGTTAAATCTAAGACACGAGTAATGAATACTGGTGAATACATTTTTAATATTCATTTATAATGTCCCTATACAACCAATAAGTTAAAACAAAACTATAGGGAAAGTAAGTACCGAATACGGACACTCTCGGTATCTCAGAAACCATAAATTCTAAATAAAAAATGTCAATGAATAAAATATTTATAATTATATAAATAGTTAAAAAAGTATTTTTTATTTTTGAATTATTCAAAATATTGCTGATATATCCAATAAACTGATTTTTTTATTACATTTTTAAATTTATGAAAAAAAATGTCAACTTAAAACCTTCTCAAGAATATACAAATGTATCGATATAAAATATAATACTATATTAATACAAAATAAAGCATTCTGAAAATTATATATATATAATTTCTATATTTTTTATCAAATATTCATTTAGTTATAAGCATATATCTAGATGTCATATAATTCCCTAATACGGACATTCTAGATGTCGTAATACGGACACCCTATAACCAATCAGCTCGCAGCATAGGAAATATTCTGATTTTCATAAAAATCGAGTGCGTTATAATATTAATACCACCAATAAAGTTAAATCTAAAAATGTTATTATTTAGATACTTAAATTGTATTATTAATTAAAAAAATAATAAAAATAAATAAATTATTAACTAATTAAATTAGAAAAAATTGTTCATAAAATTAATTATAAGTAATGTAATTGTAATTTGTCTGATTGTTTCATCAATAATATATAGTTTATCTAGTGGTATATAGGGTATCCGTATTATAACACAGTGTGTCCGTATTCCGACATGGGTACCGAATACGGACACCCCCGTTATCTATGGAATTAAAAGATTAAATAATATTTTAAAATCACAATACTATCTATAATCATATAATATTAATATATTTAATTTTTGAATACAAATAATGAGTCATCAAATGTTAAGACCAATTATTGTTAAAGTGTCCGTATTAGATTACTTTCCCCTGTATATATAAGATTAGAAAGTATAACTTATATTATTGCAATTCTAATACAACAAAATAATAAATGGATAACAACAAATAGTCAGTATACTCTTATAAGATTTACAAGTTATTTCACCATACTAATTCTATATCCATATTATAAGAAATAACGAGTATAGTACAAGTATAAAATGTTGTAAATGAGATATCTCATCGAACAACAAAGGACTGTAAAAAAAGGATCAGCAAATGAAGGAATCGTCGTGGGTTACCCAGTCCTCGTATGGGTTGACCAAATAGGTTGACTACTATACTTTAGCGAAATCATAGATTATCGTAATACGTAGAATATGATACAATTATCTTACTAGGGATATATATATATATATATATATATATATATATATATATATTTATTTATTAATTATTGTTTTAATTTCAGAACAAAATCGGATAATATTATTAATATTTCAACAAAAAAAGAACATAAAAATGAGATATTTAGGTTAATAGTATTAGCTATATATTGAATTAACTATTAGATATAAAATATACATGCGTGAGACACTTAAATAATATTACTTTACATATTATTTATGCAATCTACATATGCCTACAATATTAATTTATATAAATTAAAACTTTAAAATATTATATATATATATATATTATAGATATAATACGCATTTATTATGTAATGTTAAATACTATTTAATAAATAGTATCCCAGCACAATCGAATATATTAGAGAGTTAGCTGTAAGTAATATTTGCTAAGTACTCGTATAGTACTTACTAAGTTCTCATATAGTACTTACTAAATACTCGCATAATACTTACTAAGTACTTTAATAGATATATATCTGGTTCAAGTTGTTATGAGAAAATAATAAATATATATAATTAGTATACTAATATTATTCTAGGACAATATTAAACATTGAGAATGTATACATTATCTATAGATAGATATATATAGATAAGGATTTGTATACGATTTTGCTAGAATAATATTTAATATTACAAAATAAATCCGTATTCTATCTATAATATATATATATATATATATATATATATATATATATGATGTTCTATTGTTCTATAGAATGCTGGATACTAATGACTCATTAATGGCTATTGCGGATGCAGTAACGACTTGTATTAAAGCATTAAATGAGGATTTGAATTTTGTCGATAATAATGTACTTTAATTTTTAATTATTAATAAAAGACAATTTATTATTTCATTTTCAATTAACAAATAAACATTTATCATATAGTTATATTATTTAAATGTGGTTTATAAAAAGTCATATTCTAGTATTAGGTAAATATATAATACTTATATTTTCAACTTATGATTTCGAATTAAACTATATTTAGGAATATTATGCGACTTATGGCGAAACATTTAGTTTTTATTCGTTAATTAATGTTATATAAAATAGTAGGGACTACCTTTTATTTCTAAGGATTTTTATACATTTGTGTGAATTTTAATCTAATTGGACCCTTAAGTGTGTGTTGGTAAATCGTATATAATTCCGTAATTATTAAATTCGCATATATGCGTGCTATTTATAGTTACATTCTCTTTTTCTATTAGTATTGAATATATTTACATTTTGCCATATAATACTAGGTAGTACCTATAACTGTACCAACTTATAAAGATATATGTGAATATGTTATACTACCAATACATTAAATCAATAAGTGTAATGTTTCATTTTAATTAATTAATCTCTTATACGAATTTGTTCAATTAATATATAATATATTTGTATGAAATATAAGAATGAAATTTCCAATTTCCAATTTAAACAGATCAAGATTCTGAGATACCAGCCACTATTTTCAATGTTATCAATTATTATTGTAAGGTTAATTTTTATAACGGCTTCCCAATTTATAAAGATATATATGAATATGTCATAATTACTACTACTTACTACTTATACATTATATCAATAAATGTAATTTGTGTAGTAGTAGTAGTAGTAGTAGTAGTAGTAGTAGTAGTAGTAGTAGTAGTAGTAGTAGTAGTAGTAGTAGTAGTAGTAGTAGTAGTAGTAGTAGTAGTAGTAGTAGTAGTAGTAGTAGTAGTAGTAGTAGTAGTAGTAGTAGTAGTAGTAGTAGTAGTAGTAGTAGTAGTAGTAGTAGTAGTAGTAGTAGTAGTAGTAGTAGTAGTAGTAGTAGTAGTAGTAGTAGTAGTAGTAGTAGTAGTAGTAGTAGTAGTAGTAGTAGTAGTAGTAGTAGTAGTAGTAATAGTAGTAGTAGTAGTAGTAACCTGTAACCTGTAACCTAATGTTTTAGGCACTGCCATCAACTTCATCAGAAATTTTCGGCCGTGCATTAAATGTTGACTAGTTGTTATTAGGATAAGCCAAAGAGAAAAGATATGTCTTAAGCTTATTTTTGAATAACGTGGTTGAATGAATAGAACGAATGTTATAAGGAAGTCTATTCCAGGCTATAGGTGCAGAGATTGAGAAGACTCTCTTTTGTTTTATGGATACATTACGCAAATCTGGTATGACTAGAGTATACTTGAGGCAAAGTCGTATTGGGCGTGATGATGTATAGGGAGTAAGTAGATTATGTAAGTAGTCAGGTTGGCTGTGATGAGTGGCATGATGGGTTAGCATACATATTTTATATATTATTCTGTATTTAATTGGGAGCCAGTGTAATATTTTCATGTAAGGTGATATGTGTGTTCTAGAGAATTTATTTATATTGTATATGAGTCTGACTGCTGAATTTTGTAAAAGTTGTAGTTTATGTAGTAAATAATCCGGTATACCATTAATAATCGAATTACAGTAATCTAATTTAGGTAGAATAAGAGATGTTATAAGTAGTTTAGCAATTTCAGTGGATATTGAAGGTCTAATAATTTGTATAGTGTATAATATAAAATTTACTGATTTAATTATATTGGAGATCTGATGTGTAAATGATAATGTGGTGTCTAATATAATTCCTAGATTACGGGCTGATCTGGAGTAAGGTATACAATCATTACCAATATATATATTTGGAATAGTGGACTTATTTGATAAAGAAATATGGAGTGCAATGGTTTTTGAGCTATTCAGTGAGAGAGAGTTTGAGTTTAGCCATGTTCGTATATCCTCAAGGCAGTTGTTGAGTATAGGTATATCTTTAGTAGGGTCTTTTAAAATCATATATACTTGTAGGTCATCTGCATAGGAATGGTAGCCAATATTTGGATATTTATTAAAAATATCAAATATCGGGATCATGTATATATTGAAGAGTATTGGTCCGAGAACAGATCCCTGCGGTACACCATGATGGATTGACCTAGGTGTGGATGTCAGAGAATCAATCTGAATGGAAAAATATCTATTTTGAAGATATGATTTGAACCATTCAAGAGCGGTTCCATTTATACCTATAGACTGAAGTCTTAACATTAAAGTGCTATGATCTAAGGTATCGAATGCTGCTGAAAGATCTAATAGTATGATCACAGAGCTATGTTTATTAAAGGATGCACGCTGAAGGGAATTAATAATATAGACAAGAGCTGTTTCGGTATTTTTCTTTTTAGTATAAGCACTCTGAAATTTATTGAGGATTTTGTTACTGAGTATATAGTCATTAAGTTGAATAGCTACAACTCTTTCAAGTACTTTAGAAATATACGAGAGATGTGATATCGGCCGGTAGCTCGCGAGCAGTGATTTATCCAAGTCAGGTTTTTTAATAGTAGGAGTAACATTAGCTAACTTCATACACGAAGGTACTGAGCCAGATATGATTGATTCTTCGATTATTTCCTTATAGTACATAACAATATAAGGTATCAGCTTATGTAAGAGGGTGACAGGAATGGGGTCAAGGGAACATGTTGATTTCACAGACAGGAGAAGCTTCTCAACCAGCGAAGTAGATGGAAGGTTCAGTAATGAAAGAGAATATGGAGGGATGGTTGGTACATATGATAAAGAGGAGGGAAGAGATGTAATAATGTCATTTACTTTAGCGGTAAAGAATATATCAAAGTTATTAATATTATCTAATATAGAAGTATCTGGAAGAATACGTCGATTAAGGCGTCCTAGTAGTGTATTGGATATTTTAAATATTTTCTTATAGTCTTTTCCTGCGTTAGTAAGTAGATCAGTATAATAATTTTCTTTCGTTGTTTTAAGTAAACTACGATATTGCTGTCTGCATAGTAAAAATATGTTAAAGTCGGTAGTAGATTTAGATCTACGCCAGCATTTTTCGGCTTTTCGTAGTTTTCGTTTTTCAATGACAAGATTATTATTAAACCATTTTGAGTTATCACGTACTATAATCGTTTTTTGTTTAATAGGTGCATGAACATCAAGAGTAGAGGAAAGAATACCGGCAAAATGGGATAAAGTTTTGTTGTTACCATAAATGTAAATATTATTAATAAAGTCTCCCATAAATTTTGAAATATCAATTTTAGCAATATTTCTAATTTTAATAGTTTTTGATAGGCGGGTTGGCTTAGGGACATGGATATTAAAAAGGACAATGTAGTGGTCAGTTATAAGGTTATGAGTTACAGTGTTGGAAATTATATCAGATGATTTATTTGATATAACAAGATCAAGAATATTGTTTGCTGTATGTGTAGGGGTAGTGACTTTTTGGGACAAATTGTGTGATTCAAGTATATCGTAGAGATGTCGAGAATTATGTGAAGTAGAGGTGATAGGAATATTAAAATCACCGGTTAGAATTGTTTTAGGAGTTAATGCGTAAAGTAGAGTATCGAGTTCTTCAATAAAATGAGGAATAGATTGATGCGGTGGTCGGTAGATGGTTATTATTGTAAGTGGAAGTGAGTTATTGGGATGAAATGTGCATGAAAAAGCCTCGGAATGTTCAAGAGAAAGGTCTTTATAGCTTATTAGCTTAATACACTTGTTATATAATACACCTAATCCTCCACCAAAGTGGGAACTAGGTCTTGGAAGGTGAACGAAGCTTAATGTATTTGTGTTTAATGTGGCAATTATGGGGGTATCATTAAGATTAAGCCATGTTTCTGTAATACACATAATATCTAAGTTAAGATCAGTAAATAATATGATTATAAGATCAGCTTTATTTCTGATAGAGCAAACATTAAGTGTTGCAGCCTTAATATTGGATAAGTGTGGAATTTTATATGGTGCAGAGGACATATTTATATTGGAGATGGTAGGTAAGGGACAGGGTTGGTTTATGATGTGTAGTGAGGATGAATGAGATTTGTGAATGATACTGGTAGGAATGGTGAAGGTCGAGGATATTGATCTGATGTGGTTGTCATGGGTGGTTATATGTCATTGTGTGTGTTGGTCATTGACTAAGTCAATTTTATTTGTATTATGTTTGGTCTATATATATACTTCATAAGAAGTCTTCCATGTTTTGAAATCATATTCTGTAATATTTATGGGATTACAGGACCAATCTATTTTTGAGTTCTTAGTTTGACGTAGTTCAAATGTATTATTATAATTATTATAGGTGCACCTAGTACCAGTTGGTGTTAAACTTTCTTTTATGGCATGATATATAACTCTACCTCTGAATATGTCATTGCCTGAGCGTTGTTCTCGTATATAAAGAAGGGAGAATCGAGGGTCTTTTTTAATATGGTTCACATTGGAATGAAATGTGTATAGAGAGTTAGGTGAGTTGAAGTATATTACACATATTGAGTTTATAAATGTGTATGAGGTCAGAGAGTTTGTAGACATATTTAAATATGAAAGTATTTTATATACGAAGTTAATATTTCTTTCATCTTCATTCAGATGTTCAATAACAAGAGAATTAGATGGAGTAGTATTAATTACAGGTATAGTAGTATTAACTTTGTTTATGGGCATGTATGGGCTATGTTGTACAGCTGAAGAGTATGATATATTTAAAGGATGAGTAGGTGGTGTAAAGTGTTGTTTTGGGGGGTTATAGGGTATTGTAGGGGTGAATGTAGGGGTGAATGTAGGTGGTATTATGTGTTTATATATCGTACTGGTATTATTTACTAGTTTACATATATTATTTAATATCTTATCTTGTTTATCAAGACGGATAAGGATATCCTTTGTGTAGGATTCGATATTGTTTATTTCACCTTTAAATGTATTTAAAGGTAGAGGGCAACTTGGTTGAATAGAGTTACCAATGCATGTATTACATCTAAATATGAAA
>OZ025246.1:29699123-29746623 GCA_964019155.1 Osedax fenrisi
ATTGATTCTTCGATTATTTCCTTATAGTACATAACAATATAAGGTATCAGCTTATGTAAGAGGGTAGTAGTAGTAGTAGTAGTAGTAGTAGTAGTAGTAGTAGTAGTAGTAGTAGTAGTAGTAGTAGTAGTAGTAGTAGTAGTAGTAGTAGTAGTAGTAGTAGTAGTAGTAGTAGTAGTAGTAGTAGTAGTAGTAGTAGTAGTAGTAGTAGTAGTAGTAGTAGTAGTAGTAGTAGTAGTAGTAGTAGTAGTAGTAGTAGTAGTAGTAGTAGTAGTAGTAGTAGTAGTAGTAGTAGTAGTAGTTGTATATTTACATTTTCGATACAATTAAAATTAAATCGTATAATAATTTTCTCGCATTTTAATATATTTTTTAGTTTTTTTTTTGAGTAATTAAAATATTCGAATATTAAAAATTGCTAATTAATTAAATTCACCTAATTGATTGCTTAAAAGCATTTCTTACGCACCGACATGCAAAATAGAAATATTAATACAATCACTTTATCTGACTAGTTCAATTTGGCACGCGAACTACAAACCAGCTTACCGACAACAAGATGGCAAACCAGAACGTGAACAGGAGATGCAAGAGAACGTCCACAGCATTAAAGGTGAAGTCACGTGGTATAATGAAGAAGAAAATTTGCAAAAGGGCCTCCGTGAGGAAAACTGCTGTTTCTTCAAAGTTTATAAAGAAAATGGCAGCTGGTCTACATATTAAGAAGGGACGTATCACGGTGAGACGTAGAACGGCCAATAAAAGTAGATCGACATCGAGAAAGGCCGGATCAAAGCGTTCTAAGAATAAGAGATCGAAATCCAGAAAGAACATTTGTGTCAGACGTACATCGATGAAACGACAACAGAAGAAGAGGATGTCTTCTAAGAAACGCAACGTAATCAGAATTCAATTGAGAAAATGTTCCAAATCTCGAAGCCGGTCATCGATTAGACGTGTACAAAAGAAGAGAGTGTCGTCTAAAAGACGTACAGTAATCAGAAAGCACGCTAAAGCAAGAAAATCCTCAAATTCAATAAGCAGGTCTTCGATTTTACGTATACATAATAAGAGAGTGTCGTCTAAAAGACGTACAGTAAACAGGAAGACTTATAGAAGAGCACCCAAAATAGTTACTAATTCAAAAAAACGTAACAATAAAAAATGTGTCATTAGAGCTATTAAAAAAAGGAGAAGTACCGTAGTAAACAAAAAATAGTAAACCTGGTAGTAAATGTGATAAGAAGTTACGATTGGCAATCGAAGAATTTTTAAATTGTACACAAATTACCGAAAAAGAACTGTCATCCAAAGAATTACAAAAGGCATTGCTTAAATGAAAAAACGAAATCGTAATACGAGTAGAAAACCAATGATCGTGAACAGATCTAAATCTAGAAAATCGGTTAAAAGACACACCAAAATATCACGAAGTAACAAAATTAAGAAATTAAAAAGTAGATCAAACTCTACTGCGAGTAATAGCAGAAAACAATCAAGGAGTAAGAGTAGAGGAAGGCGCAGGTCTATAAGATTACAAAATAAGAAAAAAATATGTAAGAAAACTGTGAAGAGTAAAAGTAGAAGTAAAAGTAGATCGAAGTCTAGGTCTAAGAGTAGGTCTGTATCGAGCTCCAGGACTAAAAAAACTCGATGCAAGTCAACAATTAAATCAAAATCTAGGAGTCGCTCAAGGAGTACTTTAAGTTCATCCAACAAATCCAACAAATCTAAAAAGACTATGAAAATTAGAAAGATATCCGATGGGTGCCAAAAAAAACATAAACATGGATTTGAAAAAGTAAAAGTTATCGGTAGTTCGTTCGTGGAGAGACTAGGCAAATTAAACATAACATCGATGAACGACTTAAAAAAGTACGCGAAATGTACCACGAAACGCAAGTTCATATCTTGGTTGAACAAGGAACTCTGTTCCAACAAAAAACAAGTGAAAAACCTTGTCGCCGAAATGTGTTTCATAGAACCCGTAAAGAAACAGAAGACCGTTACCACTGATAAGAACATAGCCGCAACTACACCGTCTAAGACTGGAATGTTAGCCGGTATTCTGGGCCTGACGTCTACAGCGAAACCGTCTACGACTGACGCAGCCGTCGCGCCCCAAGTTGCGCAATAACGCACGGAAAAAGCTTAATAGAACACTTGTACAGCATGGTTTAGAGTAACTCAAGTCGAGGTCGACATCGACATTGTTACCCTAACGAAATGGCGATATTGTGCGCTAAGTGTCAAGCGAAACTTTAGGTAAATGTTTATTCAATAAATATACGTACCCAATTGTTGTGTTTATTATTATTATATATATATTAATACTACTATACTACTACTACTACTACTACTACTACTACTATTACTACTACTACTACTACTACTACTACTACTACTACTACTACTACTACTACTACTACTACTACTACTACTACTACTACTACTACTACTACTACTACTACTACTACTACTACTACTACTACTACTACTAATACTACTACTACTACTACTACTACTACTACTACTACTACTACTACTACTACTACTACTACTACTACTACTAATACTACTACTACTACTACTACTACTACTACTACTACTACTACTACTACTACTACTACTACTACTACTAGTACTACTACTACTACTCTACTACTACTACTACTACTACTACTACTACTACTACTACTACTACTACTACTACTACTACTACTACTACTACTACTACTACTACTACTACTACTACTACTACTACTACTACTAATACTACTACTACTACTACTACTACTACTACTACTACTACTACTACTACTACTACTACTACTACTACTACTACTACTACTACTACTACTACTACTACTACTACTACTACATACTACTATTACTAGTACTACTAGTACTACTAGTACACTATAGTGTGCATTAGTTTAAATCACTGAAAAAAAAAGTAATGTATGCGTGATAAATATTCATATATCATGAAAACAGCATTATCAATATAACAATTCATTTTATTGGTTGAAAAATGAAAACTGGTTTCGCCATCTAGTGTTTGTTTTACCCTGCCTTTATTAAAACCACCTGGCCCCCACAAACATTGTTTGCAATTCGGGCCTGGTACTCATTTTCGACGATACATAATATTTTTGTAAAAATTGAAATTGTAATGTTATTGACGTTTATAATATCTAAATCGAGATAAAATTTCATTAGTTTCTCATCATAAAAAAGTTATTTTATAACACAAAAAGTGGCCCGTATTAGACATAATTCCCCTATCATGAAATAGTGTTTACATAAAATGATAATGTTGTGGTTTGTGCAGAGATAGAATGGAAGAGCGGAGTCGACAGTTTGTTAGTTTGAGGATATACGAATCAGGGACATAGTAAGATTAAGTAGTGGTTAATATTGTATATATTATAATTAGGGTTTATAGTTAATAACTAGTGAGATGGTAGGTCAGTTTATTGTGGTCTAAGTTACATTAGTACTGAGTAACATTTGATTCATTAAAAATAGAGATAATAGTTATTAAAATATGCTGGGGATAAATAACTTTACAAAATAATTATTAATCGGACAATTTAAATAATAATTAAATACAATATTATTAGAGAGGATTCATAGTGTATAGTATTGTTATTCCATAATAATATATATATTAACTCTATAAAGTTATTATTTATAACTTTATGATTTGTTTGATTAAATTATGATCTATGTAAATTATACATCAGTAACATTTGCTTTCTAACAACTTTTCTTCTGTTAAATGATAATAAGAGCGAACTCATACATATTTCACATTTCCTCCTTTGTCTGTAAATAATATTTTAATTCAATCTAAACCTTTCATTAATAGTCTATGCTTTATTGTTGACAATAATATTAATTATAACAGGCATATATCTAATATTTGTCTAATATATTTATATATTAATAGAGTATAATATTATCATACATTGTTTTTTATATATTGTGATTTTCATATTTTTTGTATCAATAGTTTTTAGTTGTCAATTCTTGTTTCTAGTTTCTATTAATTTGATTAAGCAACACAGTAAATAAAAAGTATAGCCAAATTTCTGTGAATTCGTATCGATAATTATTTTAATTTTTATATTAATCTCATTATTCAAATATAATAAATATATTAAATTTACCAATTAGTGTGATGTATAATTAATATGATGTATATTTTATTTTTTTCTATACATTTAATATACAATGTGGCCTCCTAACCTACATTCATTACACCCCCCCCCATAATTACAAATAACCTCCTTCCTTATATAAATTGTTAAATCAATGTGTTATCACATTCGCTATAATATCGCTATATATACCTAGTGATTTTATTTCCCCATCTCATCAAATTTATTCATAACTATACGATATAGGATAATAATATTACACATTTATTGATAACATATAATGCCATTGTCACTTAATCATGCATTTCATATTGTAAATATGACGAAACTGCTGTACTTATACTATTATACCTGCTGTACTTATACTATGAACCATACATTCACAAAGTTTGTTTCTACTGCTGCCTTTCTGCGATCGATGGCAGTATAATTTTGTAGTTTTAATTAATTTTGTAATCTTTTGATATCCTTTATGGGATTTTTAATTATAATATATATATTGGATTATATATTAACTACCGGTAGATGTGAAGACATTTTTTAGTTCTGTATATTTTTTACATTTTTATATATATAATATAAAATATAAATATAACATTAACACTACAGAACAATATATATACAAAATAAATTAAAAAGAACCAACATATATGTATACCGTATACTGTATACCGAGATACAAAAATACAATTAAAATATACATAGATAGTAAAGCACAAATACAACCTCACGGTACATAAATAATTAGTGATAAAGACATTAATATTAAAATAAAAAATAGTAATTTGAATAATATCTAAGCAATAAATGAATAGCGATAAATGGAGAACTCTATACATAACTAACAAAATAAACACACGTGATATTATATGCAATTATAATTTAATATTATGGATAATTATGTGGATTCAAGGAGAAAATATAGACCAAGTTGGATACATAGATATATCTGTATATATATATACATGATGTAACTAAAGTAATATATATATATATATATAATTTTAAATAATATTTCATTAATGTATTATTATACATTATTTATACAGATGGTTAATTATTCATTAATAAGTTATAATTTAATTTATTCTACAGGTGGCATTCTATCAACCGTGGAAAAGTATTGTTATTTTTTGTTATAGTTTATTGTAGTATAATTTATTGTTTCAAATTAATATATAGAAATAAATATTTAATATTATTTTCTTTATGGATTATTTACTTATTAAAATTATTTATATAATATTTCATTTATATGTATACACATTCTGGCAATTGTTATTTGTACTTATTATATATGTAGTATATAAATAGATATCAAGAATAGACTAAATATATTTTAAATTAATAAAATCAAATAATTAATTATACTATCACTAAAGTTTTCATAATAAATAATTCAATAGTTTCATATTTCTTTATTTGAAAATATATTTTATCTTATATTAATATTATTATATAGGTAGGCAATAAATGCACAATAAATAAAAATATACATAAACAATATCTTGTATTTAAATATATTATATAGTATACATGACATATCAATAATTGCAATACTATGTGAAATATGTAAAAAAATAAATAATTTGTTAAACCTAGTAAGTATAATTAAAATATATTTATATTAAGTATATAAACATTAATTAGGCTATTTTATATATGGGAGCGTATAGTTTGTACATGGGCTGACATTGTGATGGCAAATAAGTAATATAATATTATAAGTTGGTGATATATATATATACTTATTGTGAATAATATACAATAATAAATGTTAAGTATACTGATAATCATGGATAAATTGAAATATTACTAAATTCATAATGAAATATGTGCTTGACATATTACTAAATTTAAATGAAGTATACAAGACAGTAGTGTATATAGTAGTTGTTATATAACATGTATATTGCGGTATACATGCTGTCACATGTAGAATACACATACATTATTATAATTGTGACATGTAATATACATTATAATAGTAGTGATATGTACACTATACAGCTGTTGTGGATCACATGTAGAATTCATTATACATCTCAGCCCCTAATCTGCAGTATAGTAGCTTCTCTCTCTGAGTCATCAGGTCGATATCGAGTTCGGTGATGTCATCGTAGTATAGGTGGCGCTCCCCTACGACCACGAGCTCCGTCGTTATGTCTCTTTCTTCAGCTGTAGGTAATAGCACAGTTATCGAGTGTGCATATATTATATTAAGGTTTATAAAGCAATATATATATATATATATATATACAAAGATAGTAAAATATTCTGTGAAAGTTATAAGCAAATATGGCTATTATAAACTATATTTCTGTGATTTTGTAAATATCAATATTATATTGTAACTAATAATATAGGGAATACAAGTACACATATCGTTATTACTTACAACATGAATTCAGAGTGAAAACTTGTTCACTAACGATATACGCTTGCACTTTTTGTTGATTTATGAAATTATGAAAATCGACTTGGAATAATATTATATAATAGTTAATATTGTATACATAATTATCTGTTATAACAAAATGTATACGAAGATAATAGATTACATATACATATACATGTAAAGTAAGTATCTATCAAACTATGCTGAGGTATGCTGAACCAATCAAATGTGTGCGATATTGATAGTGTCTATTAGTGTTAGAAATTTTCAGATTTTTCACTCATTCGAAGGTTTCGAATAGTAAATAAATACACTTCGAA
The DNA here is from genome assembly GCA_964019155.1 of Osedax fenrisi. Classification (NCBI taxonomy): domain Eukaryota; kingdom Metazoa; phylum Annelida; class Polychaeta; order Sabellida; family Siboglinidae; genus Osedax; species Osedax fenrisi. Next base: position 29,706,008 of record OZ025246.1, read on the forward strand.
GGTTTCAAATAGTAATATTTTTATTAAATTAAGTATTCGAAGGTTTCGAATAGTAAATAAATACACATAGAAGGTTTCAAATAGTATTATTTTTATTAAATTAGTATTCGAAGGTTTCGAATAGTAAATAAATACACTTCGAAGGTTTCAAATAGTATTATTTTTATTAAATTAAGTATTCGAAGGTTTGAATAGTAAATAAATTCACTTCGAAGGATTCAAATAGTATTATTTGTATTAAATTAAGTATACAAAGTTTTCTAATAGTAAAATTATTCATTTCGAAGGTTTAAAATAGTAAATAAATACACTTTGAAGGTTTTAAATAGTATTATTTGTATTAAATTAAGTATTCAAAGTTTTCTAATAGTAAAATTATTCATTTCAAAGGTTTAAAATAGTAAATAAATACACTTAAAAGGTTTTAAATAGTATTATTTATATTAAACCAAGTATTCAATGTTTTCAAATAGTTAATTTATTCATTTCTAAGGGTTAAAATAGTAAATAAATACACTTAAAAGGTTTTAAATAGTAGTATTTATATTAAACCAAGTATTCAAAGTTTTCAAATAGTTAAATTATTCATTTCTAAGGTGTAAAATAGTAAATAAATACACTTCAAAGGTTTAAAATAATATTATTTGTATTCAATTAAGTATACAAAGTTTTCTAATAGTTAAATTATTCATTTTAAAGGTTTAAATTAGTAAATAAATACACTTTGAATGTCTCAAATAGTAAATATATTTAAAAAGGGTTATGAATTTTGATTAATGATTATGTAATGATTATCAATGATTCAATAATTGATAATTATCAATAAGTCTAATTTCTCTAGACATAATTTTGAACTTTTTTTTATTAAAATATTTGAAGCCATATAAAATATTCTTCAGAATTCGAGAGCAAGGTTAAAAAGGTTAAAACGGAAGTAAATAGCCTAGTGTAAAAAGTATTAAATTAGTATAATAAAATATATGCATTATATGCCTTTCAACGTTTTTTTTCGAATAGTTAAATTAAACATTAGAAATTTTCGAATAATCAGATTTAGGTATTCGATATTTTCGAATAATTAGATTTAGGTATTCGAAATTTTCGAATATCTATCAAATTCGAAAATTTACTATTTGAAAGAATCGAATATTCAAATATTCGAAACAGTTTCCAACACTAGTGTCTATATCTTATGAAATATACTGCTATCCTTTAATGGATATAATGAAAGTTTACGTGTAATTGGCAAACTGGCATTGTTTCAGCACTAAGACATCAGATTAAAGAAGTAGACCAAAGATTAAAGAAGTAGACTACATAGATAGATTCGATATCAAGTAAACGAGGTGTAAACAGAGATTAGAGACGAGGACATGCGGCGAGCACATGACCTTGATGTCTGTATTGACTGAGCGCTATCTTACGCCGATGCTGTATGCGAAGTTGTTCCTCTGCGAGTTCCCGAGATGCTACAGTCTCCCCTACACCTTCCATTGAGGTATCGCTGTCAGTCTCCTCATCACTGGCGGTCTGGTGAGAGCCAAACTTGGAACCTGGGGGTACAGCGGGGGGGCATTTGTATCATAGAGAACACTAATATTGCATTGAATAGTAATTATATAGAATATATTTAAATAAATTATAATAATTATTTATGAAGTTTTCTTTGTAGTTTATAATAAAATAAATATTACTAAAAATACACCCCCCCCCGAACATTCCCTCCCACAACCATACATACAGACCTACAATGTAGGTGGTTCTTGCATACATGTGACACTAATAACTAGGCATGTAAATGATGCCGAGCTTTTAATGCCGAGCCGAGACTATTGGTTTTTGATGCCGAGCCGAGACTTTCATTTTCGGAAAAAAAACGAGACCAGGCCGAGCCGAGACTCTAACCAAACGAGCCCGAGCCGAACCGAGACTCTAGCAAAACGAGCCCGAGCCGAGTTGAGATTTTTACAAAACATTACCGAGTCGAAATGATGTTTTTTTTAAATTACATTTTAATACTAATTTTTATATATTTCACATTTACATCAATTAAAAAAAATAAAATGCACCAACTTCGTGATTCAGTGAATAATAATGTAAATTTCATCTAATGGTGTAAATAATAACGAGCTTTTTGATGCCGAGCCGAGACTTTTGGTTATTGATGCCGTGCCGAGACTTTCATTTTCGGAAAAAAAACGAGCCCGAGTCGAGCCGAGACTCTAACAAAACGAGCCCGAGCTGAGTTGAGACTTTAGGTAACTGAGACTGAGACTGCATCATGCTTTAGATTTGAGCATCATTTACATCACTACTAATAACCCATTCTCTCACAATACCCATTCTCCATAGATATTAGAATTAAGTAGACTGCTATTGGAGATAAAGTTGGTTCACTAATTTGAATGACAATCCGCCATTTTTTTTATATTTGTTCATCATATTTTCAATACAAATTCACTTACATTACTATAATGACTCGCAATTGTTTAATAATTATGAGATACATATTTAATAAGCAAAATTATAAGTATACACCTATTTTATAATATTTAAGGGAATATCGCCATGGATAAATTCATTAAAATAGGAAAAAAAAATTTATTATGTATATATAAATGATATGTTATTTATTAACTGAAATAAATTATCTATGAAATCAGTTTAGAAATAGCATAAAAAGCATCTTTTATAGCATGCCATTTTAAAATAAATTATTTATTTTGAAATCTACATACATTAGTAATATATTATTATATATATATATATATTATATGATGTATATTTATAGATTTATATTTTTCCTAGATTGGTAGTCACGTGATTTTTCTTCAACAGACATGGTGCCTCGATTTAGGTATCCTAAGATGGCCGTCCATCACATATAGAGTATTATTTAATCAAAAAAAATTTTGCAATATAAATTATATAAATATATTGCAATATAAATATATAATTTAAATAAATATAAATGTTTATTTTGATATAATTGAAATATACTTTATAATCATATATAGAAAAGAAATCAAATTTATTTAAAAATCAATATTATTTGTTTGAATATTTGTTAAATGCATTGGTCATATGATAGTGGCCATCTTAAGTTTCCTGAATCGAGTCACCATGTATGTTGAAGAATTTTACATTGGCGAGATATAGCAATACCGATATATGTAAAATACAAATCTATGTGTATATCTAATATAATCATTATTTCAAAAATTAAAAAAAAGGATTTATTACATTTAATTGATTTATAAAATATTATTTATTTTGAAATCTACATTCCAATCTATTATAAATTGTTATATAATGTTTTATATATAATATAATCACGATTTCAAACATTTAAAAACTGGATTTTTTATATTTATTTGATTTATACAGTCATTGGTATATATATTTATATATATATATATATATATATATTAGTGTTACATTGTTTTAATTTACATTTATATTTGTATATATGTATATCTTATTTTGATTTATTATATTTGTATATTTACTATTTATTTACTGTAATTATATATATATATATATATATATATATATATATATATATACATTTTTATAATAATTATATAATGAATTAATGTGTATAAAAAAAGTCTATAAACTTGAAAAATATGAGAAGTAAAATGAAGGACAATTTTTATTTTATAACATATAATATATAATTCTATAAACCTAACATTTATATATAGATAAGAAAATATAAAACTATACTTTATAACATTGCTTTTATAATAAATGAATGTATAATTTTATTATTTATAATTTATTTATTGTTGACTTTTCAAATGGGTGTACTCGTAATAAATTTTGTTGCTATGTTTGCGTATATAAATGAGTGTTTAGATAAAAAATACTGAAGCGATCCACCTAATTTGCCATTAATAAATAACATATTTATGTACAATTCCAGAGACAATATTAAAAAATATAATTATTATGTATTGGATTTTATCAAATTAGTGAAAAAATAAAATAAAATAAAAGTATGTCTATTATTACACTTGTTAACTCTATATTTTTCACGATATTTTTCTGATATTTTTTGTCTCTAGGATCATAGATATAAATGTCCTTTTTATATAACAAAAAACAATTTATGAATATAATGAAGATGTTTTTCGAAACACTCAATAAACGGAGGCAATGCGTTCCCTATCTCTATACATGTAAATTTAACAAAATGGCCGTCCCATGGCGATATCCCCTTAATGACTAAATAATTAGCTTACATTTAATAAAATGGAGATTACACACTTTTAGAGTAATATTGACTTAATATACCAGCCCCCAGCCACACCCTCACGCCCCCACCTCGCCCTCACCCCCCCACCACCCCACCACTCATACCTATAACAGCGGTAGTTCTATGGGGAGGGGCGGACTGAGAGGTACGTTCATGAGCCATCAATGTCTTCATAATGATGTCCAGGCCGATGTTGTCAGTGTCAGGTGAGCTCTTCTCCTGCTTGTCGTGGTTGTCAAATCTAGGGGTGGGGTGTAGTAGTGCAATGGGGGGGTTGGGGTGAGGGTGTCGAGGTAGAGGGTAGTATGTGGGTGTAGTAATACAATGGGGAGTTGGGTGAGGGTGTGCAGGTAGAGAGCAGTATGTGGGTGTAGTAATACAAAGGGGAGTTGGGTGAGGGTGTGCAGGTAGAGAGCAGTATGTGAGTGGGGGTATAGAATGGGGGGTTGGGTGAGGGTGTGCAGGTAGAGAGCAGTATGTGAGTGGGGGTATAGAATGGGGGGTTGGGGTGAGGGTGTGCAGGTAGAGAGCAGTATGTGGGTGTAGTAATACAATGGGGGGGTTGGGGTGAGGGTGTGCAGGTAGAGAGCGGTATGTGGCTGGGGGTATAGAATGGGGAGTTGGGGTGAGGGTGTGGAGGAAAGTATTGAAAAGTATTTCTATGGTTACATATCATATTATCAGATTAAAGATTTTTATTTTGACTTCACGGTAATCATAAAACAGAACTTATCATTTGTATGTGTATAATGTTTGTGTATAAGTGTGTGTGTGTATGTTTATGTTATGAAAAGTATATAAAGTATTCATATTACAATTTAGTAATTAGTTATTTTTAAATTTAACTTTAATTTAACTTTTCAACATTATGTAAATAAGTAAATGTTAATAACATATACGAGAATATATAATTGCAAGAACTGGAAATTTTCTAATTCTTTAGTGACATTTTTATTTTATATATAAATGATATTATTATATTACATCATGAATTTGATATGCAATTCAATGTAAAACCCATTATAGAATTAATGATTTCAATATGATTATATTAAAATCATAATATAATTTAATACACATTATATTATTTAGGAGTATATCATTTAATAATATAGAAAAACATCTTTTATTTCAAACCGAATTCATAAATAAAATATTTATATTGATATATATTGATTATATTACAAATAAATCAATATCTCAGAAATTTTTGATTCAAGGATTGAAATCATTGACATAAAATTAAACATATCACTGAAATATATCTATTTCAGAGAACATAAAGTAGCAGAGATAGTTAGCATAGGACATTGTGTGCTTGTTAGTAGTGAGAAAAACATGTCCTTATTGTCATATTACTAAACAATACAACAATACAAGTATGAAGTATTATACTAAAGTAGCATAGTATACTGCATAGACAGGTGTGTGTGTGTTTCTCTGTGTGTGTGTGTATGTGTGTGTTTGTGTGTGTGTGTGTGTGTGCTGTGATAGATAGATAAGGTAGTGTGTGTGTGTATGTGAACCCACTGACCTAATTTCCATGATGTTGTTATGTAATTCAGATATTCCGTCCAGTTTCACTGTAGTTTCCATCTGCAATAATCAGTGTGAGAGAGTGTGTATGTATTAGGATATTTATATTGTATAAAGTGAAAATAGTATGTATCAAAGTGTTACCTAATACTATATAGTATATATATATGTTTTATTTATTTAGCGATAAATAATATAACTGAAATTAAAGTTATTTAACTTATTTGTTTGAAGGAAAATAAATATGTATACAGGCTTATTGATTATTACATGCGGATTAAGTAATTCAATAATATTTTATATATAGATATTTAAAATGTTACGTTAAACTTATTATCGAAGTAATATTTAATAATATTTATATTACAATCTATGTTATGCTATAATAATAATGGGTAACAGAGAAATTAGTTCATATTGTTAATCATTAAATATTATATTAGCTTGTGTGAATGTGTGTGTTAACTTGTGTTAGCATGTGTGTTAACTGTTATGTTAACTTGTGTTAGCTTGTGTGTTAACTGTTATGTTAACTTGTGTTAGCTTGTGTCAACAGGTGTATCAACTTGTGTGTTAACTTGTGTTAACTATTGTTAACTTGTGTTAGACTGTGTGTTAACTAGTGTGCACGTGTGTGTTAACTAGTGTTAGCTTGTGTTAACAGGTGTGTCAACGTGTGTGTTAGCCTGTGTGTTAACTAGTGTCAACTTGTGTTAGACTGTGTGTGTTAACCTTACTATCATCATTAGTGTTCAGCACAGTACTTTCTCTCATCCATATCGGTCTCTCCTTCCTCTGATCTGTGAGTGTTGTGTAGATAGTGTTGTGTGAGGGCTTTAAAGAGTGGCTTAGGATGTGGTGTTGTAGCGTGGAAAGGTGGACTATCAATGCAATGTATTAACAGACTGACTAACTGTACAGCTACCTAAAGTATATCCTATCAGTGAAATAGTCGCTTGCAAGAGAACTAGAGGCGATGGGCGAGTACAGTTTATTTTAAATAACAATTAATGTTATCATTAATACATTCATAATGTAATATTCATTATCTCTATTTATATTAAAATATATAAATTTATTTGAATTTAGGTTCATTGGATTATTAACTTAGGGAATCATGTGGATTAGCTATAAACAACAACAGACGCATGCTTACAGAGAGTGTATTGATACCACTAATGTGCGCGTTAACTTACAGAAGGGCAATCACTCTATACGCGAGTGCAGACTGATGTCAGCTGACTTCTAGTTCACATTAAATATATGTGTCAACCAGATAATAAGCAATATTACAAGGAACACTTACTATGTCTACGTCTTCCTATACAATGTATACCTAAACCTCACCTCTCCTACCTACACCTCACTTACACCTCTCCTACCTACACCTCACCTAAATCTCTCTTACCTAAACCTCTCCTACATAAACCTATCCTATCTACACCTCACTTACACCTCACCTACCTATACCTCTCCTACCTAAACCTCTCATACCTAAACCTATCCTACCTAAACCTTCTCTTACCTAAACCTCTCTTACCTAAACCTCTCCTACCTACACCTACACCTCACCTATAACTAACCTCTTTCATCAGTTTGATCATCCCCTATAGTAATCTTAGTATCAGTTCCCGTGTCACCGAAGCCTCTATTCTTAGTAGCGTCTCCACTCCACGTCTGATGGGGTCCTGATGATGACTTGCCACCGGTAGCTCTACGGGTAGGGGGCGTGGTTTATAGTTAGGGGGCATGGCTTATAATGAGGGGGCGTGGTTATTAGTTAGGGGGCGTGGTTTATAGTTAGGGGGCGTGGTTTATAGTTATGGGGCGTGGAGTATAATGAGGGGAGGGGCTTACAGTGAAGGGGTGTGGCTTATAGTTAAGGGGAGTGGCTTGCATGATGGGGCGGGGCTTATATTATGGGGGAGTAGGCGTATCTTATAGTAAGGGGGAGTGGCTTAAATGAGGGACAGTTTTATAGAGAGGGGGAGTGAACTATATTGATGGGGCGTTGTTTACATTAGGGGTGGGGTTTATAGAGATGGGTGTGTCGTGTAGAGGATAGGTGTGGGATGTGTATAACTATGTAATAAAGTAAATATATATAATACTTCTATGTTAATGTACAAATAATGTAGTAGTCATGAATGTTATAATCATATTATATTAGTAGATGATATATATATACGTTAATTTAAATTATAAAAGAATGAAAATAATTGATGATATTTATTGCTTTATATCGAAATATAACTGAATTTACGTCTTTATTTGATATGATATATTTAATTTAATAATTTCATATAGACACAAATGATAATAATATATAAACCTACACGAATAATGGTATATGTTGATGATTTAATGTAATTATATATCATAGTAATGAATACAAATGTAGAATTAGTGTATTTATATATTAACACTTATTTAGAACTGTCAATATAAACAGATAGCACAAATATGTACTATTAAAGTGTATATACTTTTAAATTATAACGATTTAAATTGTTTATACAATTACGGTCATTTAATTATTGATTATAATTAAATTATGTATTCTCTTAAAGTATATATTCTCTGAAAGTATATAATCCTATTATTCACTATGATCAGACTTAGATCATATTAAATAAAAGAAGAATGATAATTCTCTATATATTAATATTATATGAAAAATAAATTTCACAAAATTTGAATTTATTTAATATTTAATTATTTAGTATTTCAAGACTAGCGACCCTCTTAATATTTCAATACCTACTACTTATAAGTAAGTATAGTTAATTACAATAATCAATATACCTATTATACATAATACTTATGCATACACACGATATCACATGACCTAGCCACCTAGGTTCAAAGGTTAACCTCTTAAAGTCGGTGGGTTCCGGTTCGAGTATTTCATGCGACAGTTTGATGTTCTCCACCTCCATGAGAAGGGCGAAGATAGGCTCCAGTTGTTCATTGAACTTCACCATTAGGGCTCGTGCGTCAGTCTTGGGTTGACTATAGGGGTTGGGGGGGGGGGGTGGATTATCGTTGGGGGTAGTGTTCGTTTTTATTTTTTATCAACAATTATTTTAATTTAAAATATTAACTATAATTCATTATCTTTAAAATGATGTATACTACATTTAAAAGTAATTATAAGTGCCTTAACTTTGCATTATCAACATACTCCTGTATAAAATATAATACACATTATTACTAAACCTGGTATCAAAGCAATATATTTATATTTTCAAAAGTACCTATAAAACCTAATCTATATAATATATAAATCTGAAAATTATAGATATAAAACTATATAGAATGTGAAAATTGTATAAAGATTTATCAAAGGATTCAAACGATGGTATTAATAAATTGGGAAACATATTATGAGACATAAAGATCTAGTCTTATGTGTAATAATATTACACAATAATATGTATAATATTTTGTACAGGAATATATTTATAATGCATAAATAAAGCTCTTATAGTTACTTTTTAATGAAGGATTATAAATCATTATAAAGATAATGAATTATTTTGTAATATTTGTTGATAATAAATAAAACGAACAAAACACCCCTCTAATAGGGGCAGATAGAAATAAAATGATTTATTAATATATATATAGATATATATATATATATATATATATATATATATATATAATGGTTTTGTATTAGTAAGATGAATATGAAAACAATTTAAATATAATAATAAATAAACGAAATAAATTCTACTAATAGGATGATAATACAAGTGAGTTACACAAGGTACAGTACTACAGGTATAGTATACATATAGTACTACAGGTATAGTATGACAGTACTACAGGTATGACAGTACTACAGGTATAGTATGACAGTACTACAGGTATAGTACTACAGGTATAGTATGACAGTACTACAGGTATAGTACTACAGGTATAGTATGACAGTACTACAGGTACTAACAGACGAACCTTACTTCTTCTTCGTGCACTTCAGAACGGCAGAAAGTACAGATGAAGGTCAACGTTGTGGTATCGAATAGTTGATCTGCCTCGAGGTCTGTGTTTTATAGGTGGGGTGGGGGTTGTAATAATACAGTGTGGGGTGGGGGTAATAATACAGTGTGGGGTGGGGGGGGTAATAATACAGTGTGGGGTGGGGGGTAGTAATACAGTGTGTGGGGGTAGTAATACAGTGTGTGGGGGTAGTAATGTTGTGTAAGGGGGGGGGTAGTAAGCAATGGTCAGAAATACAGTTAGGTTGGTAATAGTAGGCTGTAGTGTGATATGCATGTTGTATAGTGTAGTATGTTGCATAGGTCTCGGAATTGTATTCAAATGCAAATATAATAAATGAAAGATAATTTTAAAATTTAAATTTGCGGAATTTTGTAATCGAACTTCAAATAATATGTAGCTAACTTTGAAGTACTAATATCACACGCCCACGCACACACGCACACACACACACACGCACACACACACACACACACACACACGTACACGTACCGGAGTATGTCTTCTCACAGGCAGGACATATGAAGGAGGCGCGACACGTTGACTGACGTTCTCCAGCCTCTATCCTCTTCCTCATCTGGTCTACCTATGGGAGGGGGGGTGGGGAGGGGGGGATAGTAAGTAAACTACACATGGGGGTGTTGGAGGTGAAGTTAAGTGATAGTCAGTAACCTGTAACACACAGGAATATGCCGTGTATATATTGTTATATATATAATAATAATAAATTTATATACAAAGATTGTTCTCAGATGGACATTTGTAATACTTATATTGTTTGTCATTATTACTTTAGCTATTTATATCCTTCTGGTTTATTATTTTTATTTATATACTTTTGAGAATTCATCTAAATAAACATTCGATACAATTCAATTTATTTGAAAACATTTTATTTTGCAATAATGAAACAAATTTAAATAAAATCACGCACTTCTTATTTATTCTAAAGGCTCCGAAATAAAACGTTATTCTAATCTATTATTATGCCTAGTATGTTATACTTGCTACCTACTTGACATATTCAGTATAAAGATAGCCTATGTGGAACATAATAATCACAACAACATTGTCTTCATGTGTAACATGTACCTCTAGTTAGGGCTTTGATTGTTATGAATACTTTACACTGATCATAACTTTAATAGATATATTTTTGTAAATTATTTATTTTATTAATATCAATTTTCCACAATTAATTTATGTTGCGAAAGTATTTTAATTATATATATATTGAGTGTTATTTTGGTGGAGTCCTTTCATCCCATCCAGGAACTTGTATGAAGTTTACACTTATAACCATATATGGCTCTAATGTCCCTTCGAAGCTGATCTCGTGTTAAGGCATCCGTGGTTTTAACGAGAGCCGATCATTTATTTATACACAATTATATGAGATGAATTCTAAATATTATTTTAAGACCTATTTTTATGGTCTGGACTAGGATTGAACCCGCGTCCTACTGCTTGTGTGTCTGACGCCTTAGTAAATTGAGCTATACATGTAATTATATGTATATATATATATATTCTAAATTAAATTATGAAAATCATATCATATATATTTATTATTTTATAATTATTTTCTAGATTTTTATAAATTTAAAAAAATATACATCAATTTATAATACCGAAATAAAATTCTCCGGATAAATAATTAGTTTACGAGAATTCACGAAACATTACATAACAATTTACGTCGACTGTAAATAGTTAAATAGTATCGATTTCAATAACTCATGTTATCTTAGTTAATATTGCACCGTTATACATATATTCACCCACCCGCCTACATAAATTAACGACGTATTCGTGACCCACAATACTGGCTCGTGATTGGTCGAAGGGGTAATACCTTATATTTCACGACGTTCACCAGGACGCTGTAGTTGATGAAGTAGTAGTTGTGTCGCGACAGTTTTCCCTCCGAATCAGTTTCCACTCGCATTCTGACCTGTTAAGCAATAGGGTCGCGATTCTAGTATCTTTGGGGTGGAATGATGTTACGATATTGCGGTTGTTATTGGAATGCGATAGGTCATACTTCACTGGTAGTGCGTATGTAGCTATGAATATGTATCATTTGTAATCTGTACACGAACATATTGGAGGTATCGAGCAAATAAAGCCTATAGGCTTTCACTGATCCTCCATAGACGTATGATATACATAGTATGTCGTATGTCTGTAAACTGATTCATTCATTCATTCATATGTCACATATATGAAGGTACATAGAGTACATTTAGGTATGTGAAATTGAAACATTTCTACATACAATTCATACTTGTGTATTATAATAATGAATACAGAGTAAAGATAATAAATTAATAGAATGGGTATCAATCTACAATATACTATTGAATGTATCAATGTTATTGATAACTTACTAATAGGTTGACATTCAAGTTTACATAATTACATATTAACTTAGCTTGTACTATTGTAGAAGGGCGTGGAGGAGGTGGAGGAAGGGTTATGTGGATGGGGTAGAGTATGGGGTGGAGTATGGTGTGGTGGAGAAGGATGGGAGGAGGAGGAGCAAACCTTGATGAACTTATCACACTTAAGAGAAGTAACCGCCTGCCTCAACTGTTTCTTCTCAAACTTTAACAAATCTATCAAGTCATCTTCCTAAAGATATGTTATCGTGATAAACACACATAATAACAGCAAGTAGTACTATATCGTAGCTAGTGTACCTGGCTAATGTATAATGTTATCATTACTAAGTAAACCTAGTACAGTGTTACAGTGTTAACATTCACTAGATATACTAGAGCGTGCGATCCCCATCAAATCGCAAAATAATGTTGTTTATATTTATTTATAAAATGTGAAATATTATCTTGATACAGACATTATCATTTGTGTTGAATATATAACAAAATAGAACAATATATATATTAAAATAGGTATCATAAATATTTTAATAAAATTAGATTTAATTTGTAATATATATATTTTGTATAATATATTTTGTATTATTATAGTACTGATGATGTATTATTATAGTACTGATGATGTATATGTTACATGTTTTTATTTGAACATATGCATGACATAAATATATATATATTTCAGGAAGTTATTTATTTATTTAATCAATTATTTAATAAAACTGGTTTAATCAAAAATGTATATATGTACCCCAATAGAATTCACATAAATATATAAACTATATAATAATGAATAATTTTATTTAAAATTGTTAGTATATCATCATAATATATGTATCATTATTTCTGATGTTTTTTTATGATAATAACTTATAATTATTTATAAAAAACATAACAAAACATGTACTATTATCTTATATGACTAATTATTATTTGAAAACTATTAATTTTTATATCTTTTAAATGTAAAAAATAGAGGTTATCACACCCTTAATAATCACATCTTAGACATCCAATGATAATATAATTTTAGATATTTAGTGAAGTTCTAAATAATATCTAATACTAATCGATATTAAGATAATTGACACAAGAACGTAACATTTAATAGGGAGAAGTACTCTGTATGTATGTACATGTATTCGTGTGTGCGTACGTGTGTGTGTATGTGTTTAATAGTGCATGCAATAAACACAGTATATAATAGGGAATATTCATACTATATGAGAATCATAAGAGGGAAGATGTATTAATGATTAGAGCAGTGTTCCATAGGTTATTACCGCCTATGGTAATAACCGGTAATAACCTGTCCGGTAAAAACAGGTTTTTACCATGGTAAAAACTTAGTGTTGTCTGTATAATTAAATATAATATTATTTATATTATATTAAACCTACTATTGTCTATATAATTTACAATTATATATTATTTATAGATTTTATATGTAATAGATAATATACAATTATAAAGTTAAATAATACTACATTAAAATCAATATTATAAGATTTTTTATATTTAAAAAAAAACCTTTATTAGTTTTGACTCTGTAAAGAAAATTTTTTTTAAATAAATAATATGATATTGAAATAAATGAGTAAATAAGTCAATATATATATATATATATAAAATATTGAATATAATAATATGTTTATTTTTGTATTAGTAAAAGGTAAAGCCCCATTCACACCAAATAAAGCGGCCGATTTTTCACTGATATGCGCAGTAACGAAATCGTCGAGAAATCATTAAATATTTAGAAATATCTTCAAATGATGAATAGCGATACTGTCACGATATCGGTGATATATTGGAGATATATCGGTAGGGGTGTCGCACAGAGAAAGAAAATCGGTACGATAACGGTGAAAAATCGGCCAACTTTTTCGGTGTGACAAGGGCTTAAATATTGTAAAAAAAAAATATATATATTAAATAATATAACTAATAATATTTTCATTGAGAAATTATTTCAAAAAATTTCAGAAATGTATTCATTATTTGATTTTATACCATGATATTTAATTAAATATATCTATATATATTGTTAATTATATATATATATATATATATATATATATATATAAATACTGAATAGAATATTTATTTTTATATATATGAAATTAAATATAGTTTTTACAAATATTTTTTACAATACTGTATAATTATTTAGTAATATTTTCATTGTGTAATTTTGTGAATATATAACACAGTACTATTTTATTTCATTTATAAAATGTATCCAATTACATCAATTGTTAATTTTACAATATGAATAAGGGTGGCACCTCAAAATCCAGTTGGATTAAAAAAATAAATGTACTATAAATGGCATAATTAAAGCAGAGTGATAAAATGTTTTGACAAATTTTCAAATAAAGCTGCTAGATTAATTATCCATAACATTTATATATTATATATATATAAATGAATCAATATTACTTTAAATTTCAATATAACATTTTTGTTAAAGGTATTATATTTTTGAGTACTAGGTTTTTACCGGTAATTACCGGTTTTTACCGTAAATTAACATGGTAGAGATAGGTTTTTACCGCTTTTTGCCATTTTTGCCCGGTAAAAACAGGTTTTTACCGAAAATAATGGAACCCTGGATTAGAGAAAGGTAATACTTGATATCAGTAGCCCTTATTGGTGTGATACTTTGATATCCTATCTAATGGTGTCTGCAATACAAGAGATAAACACATGCTATTGGTAATGTAGTCTAGAAGTACAGTAAAACAAACACAAGTGTATATTTAACGAGTATATTATATATATATATATATATATATATATATTTCATTATATTTGCAGGAACCAATACAGGTGCGTGGATTACTTTAACCCTTATAGGGGAGAAGGGTATTCAATGGAAATTTAAATTAATATTTTGCGAATATTTAATTTATCAATAAATATAGTAATTCAATATATTTATATATATATATATATATAAAGATATATATACATTAGACAATACAGTAACCTTCATACAAGGATGATGTATGAGGATATCTATCAGTAGAGCCTCCTCAAGCGTGTAGAATCCACGAGTGATGATACGAACCTGGTGATGATAACGTGCGAACACGTGTGTCGGTGATCATGTGATCTAAGATTATCTAGAGTTCATATATGGATACCAGTTTTTCATAGACAGTTTTTTCATACTAAGAAAATAGTTTATTCTATAAATCGTATCGTATTAGTTAAAATGATTTTTTCTAGAAATGTATTGGTCCGAAATCACTTTGTATAAAATGACTGGTATTCATGTATATTGGTTTTAATTAGAGTGGTTCTGTTTAGCTGGACACTTAATCGGTTAATGCTGGGTGAAGATAATAGAAAATATCTTATTTTAGAGCTCTTTAGAAGAACACATCATATTGTATTGATATTTATGTTATTATAAAATACAAACGACATGACGAACATTTTTATAAATAATTATTATTATGATATATATCTATATGTTATGTGCTATATAAATTATAAACCATAGAAATATATGGCACATGAAATTATTGAAATAAATAACTAAATGTATTGTTAACTTTATTATAATTATTCGAATAATGCTATCATTGTGCAAATCTACATGGTGATAATAAGTGATGCTTAATACACTGTTACACATACAACAATACCAACGAGTTTCTTTAATGCTCTGGGGACTTCATTTAGAACTGACGGATCCGTAGGTCCTTTGTTCATAGTGTGCAGCTAGTTCTTCAGTAGAGTAAAGGTCGAGTATTAAATAATGTTAATATAATATACAATTATATATTCTATAACAAATTAATTATAAAATAAGGTAATATTATGATAATTACTTAGTTAAATAAATTTAATATTAAAATGTATATATATATATATATATTATATATATAAATATATATATATATATATATATATATATATATATATGTGATATATGTGATATATGTGATATATATATATATATATATATATATATATATATATTTATATTATATTTATTAAATAACTTAATATATTCTTTATAATAAATCATCATCATATTATAATAATTATTATAATAATTATAATTATATTTAGTTATTATTAAGAAATGTATAGCTTCGGGCTAAGCTTGGATAATTTATAAATTGTATACAATTTGTAATATATAAAAAATATATCATCATTACCATATTGTTTATACTAACACGTTTATGATAACATCGTGTTCGACATGGTGAAAATATAATATTTTAACCATTCAAATTTAATTATTAAATTAATGTCATTGTTTGTATGATTATATTGTAATATAAACTAACGAATTGTATTATATTATGTCATATTAACATATAAGAATATTAACAAGGGTTAACAAATTAAATTATATTTATATTAATGTTATTATCAAATATACATTTTATATTATAATATATTTTAATGTTTGTAAATTTTCTATTAAATATTGAGTTAATATAAATATTAATTATCGCTTTGAAATGCAATGATATAAACAGTCACTTTAAATAACAGACATTTAAATTATTGGTATTGAATTATAGTAGTTATTTTTATGTTAAAACTATATGTGTTTATTTAAAATCGTTCAATAATATAATATACAAAATTTAATTATTATTAATAACTAAATTTATTTGAAAGTTTGAATAGAAGTGAAGAGAGGATTTATATTAATTTGATGTTTATAATTTTAAATTGATATATGTTCAAAAATACTATTATATACATTACAAATATATTATAGTTATTTTTTGAATTATAAATTGTTATAAATTGATTATTTTTAATTTATTTAGTACATTTTAATATATAAAATAATGAATTTGATATAGGATGTTTTTACTAAATATACCAAAGATGTTTATTTATATTCAAATATTTAAATTTTACTTTATTTATATAAAACTTTAATATAAGGATACTAGTTTAGATATACCAACTTTAAATAAAGTACGACTTATTGTATTATGAGATTCAGGTTATATATATATCTAAATAATATCAAGTATTATTAAACAATTATATTATAATAATTAACAAATCTATCTGTCCGAGAGATTCGCGGGGATGGTACGGAGTCCGTACCACTTTTTCTAAAACTATAATTTAAGTTTTTAATAAAAAAAAACTAGCTTTTTTGAGAAAAACCTATGTTTTTTCTTACAAAGATAGGTTTATCCTTTTTTTAATAGAATACATCCACATATTTTTTTAAATATTAAGTAAATTATTATATAGTAATTATTATTATAATTATTATATATTTAATATAAAATATACTGAAAAAAGATTTTTTATGAATAAATTACATAATTAAAAAGCTAATTACATTTTTTTAATAGAAATTACATTAATAAATAATTAAATATATTAATTAATTAATACTGCAATATATTCTGTATATAATACTGTTACAATAACGGTACAGTAACTGTATTAAATACAGTATTATTATCATAATCAATACAAAACATTAGAATCACGATGATGTCATCATCATCTAAATAAATATTATAGTAAATTACTATTAGTAATAACACATATTAAATCATGTTTGTAGACCTTTATATAGTATATAATATACGCTTTTTAAACGATATTATTATCGAAAAAATCATATTTATAATTTTAAAATCATAAGAAAATAAAAAACCTAAATAATACATTGTATACAATACCTATAGGTGTTTCTAAAAAACCTAAAAACCTAAATTAGGTTTTATAAAGCCTCCCCCAGGTACGGACGGTAGGCAACCATTAAATAACTATAAATAACAAAGTTCACATTATTATTAGTTACTAACCTATTAGAGTATTTTAAATTCTAGTAATACATTTCGATTACTAATGTAGAGTACTGCAGTGAAAGTTACTTTAAAAGTAGGCACATTTTAAAATATTTTATTAAATAAAATAAAAATTGTGTACTAAGCACAATATTTTATAGGCTCACTTCGGGATATAAGCGAGCTAAAAAAATAGAAGAATAAAACTAAACCAAATAAATCAAACTACCCAAAAATATCAATCCGAAAATAGAATGGTAATCATATTCGCATGTCAATGATATATTATATCATATATGTATATTATATACAGTATATATATATATATATATATATATATATATATATATATATGTATATATATAAATATATTAATACGAATAATTTTAAAAAGACATTATTCCATATATACATGTTTCTCATTCAGATTTTATTTTCGTGTGTACTATAGTGGTACATTATACGCTATATAGAACGTATAATGAATTCGCCCCACGCGTTTACTTTGCTATTTATAGTTATTTTCTTTTTAGGGGCTTGTTTATACAATTATAATTCGGTTCTGTTGATTGGTGTAGGGCTTTTCATCGTCGCTCTTATTCCATCTACATTATATAACATACATCTATAACTCTACGAATACTCCACGCTCAATATAAGCTGTGTCTATATACGATTCATACACACAATTATACCTTAGCTTATTCATTACCGTACGCTGATCTATACATAATAATACAAACTCTTTTATACCCACAATTACTCACTAAACCACACTACATAACATACCACCGGACTACTATGTCGGAGACCACATAAACTACAATAAATTATATATATAAACTGCCTGTGTGGCTCAGTTGGCTAAGGTGTCAGACACATAAGCAGTAGGTCGCGGATTCAAACCCCATCCGGACCATTAAAATATGTCTTCGAATATTATTTATACCATTTCTCATTTCCCGCTCCATCCTATACTTTAGTTATTCTTACCCTTGCCTCGCTACTTCTACCCTTGTATGACATTACGTAATATCCCCGCTAACCTCGTTATTCCCTCAGCATCATCTCTCACTCCTACATCTCGTAGTGCCTCTCCTTCAGTATACTACCTTCCCTCTTTACCAGGTCTCGTACTAATGAGCATGATTGTTATAGGCATAGCTCTCCCTGCGTTCTAGACTCAGCTCAGCTAGGCTCTATAGTGGTGCCTGCTGCAGTCGCATAGCAAGCACCCCACGTCGGCTGTAACAATCTAGTAGTAAACCTACTATGTTGTGCCAGCCCTACTTCTCAAATAACCCTACAGCTTTTATCTCCCGCCACTCTATCGTTGTGTTTCATCAGAAGCGCTGACCTCTCGGCTTAAGGGTAGTGAGTGACTCTCAGTCCTCTCTACCCATTCCTCTACTCATTCACCCCAAAACACAGACAAATCCCTTTCGCGTACTGATATATTGCACCCCTACCTCTTCTACCTTGTCCTTATCTACCATATCTTTCGGATATATATCTTATAATACCCAATCGGAAATATCCACGAATTAGATTCGAGTTGTATAATTTTTTATAATAAAAATTCATGCATACATTTTCTAGAATTAAATTAATTCGAAAACAGAATCTTTATAAATCTTCTTAATAACGACAGGATTGTAATACTATAATAACAGTATATTTTATTTATGTTAACATAAATAGCGATATCTATTATTTAGCTTTACAATGCTACCAAATGTGTTATGATTTGAAACTTGTTGATTATAAACGAAGTTATTAATGAATCCTATTTTTTCAAATTGCTCAAAAATCTAAAAACATAATAATGATAGATACTACATAACATACATGTCTAGAATGCTAGTGTGGTAGCTACCATTATAATAGCAATGATTTTCCGAAGGAAAGATGGTTCACTCAACAGATTTATTGAAATAAAAACGACACTAACGCAAATGCGACAGGTGTGTGAACTAAAATCTACTTTTGGATTCGTATCAGTTTACATGTAAATTCGAAAAATAATACCCTAATATAATCTTAAATTAAGATATGTATAAAAATTCGATTTATATCGAAAAGTAAGTGTTACGCAAAAATATTATTTGGAGATATCAAAGTGAATTCATAAAAATATTACCGAATTTGTATATGTCAGAAGTAGATCGATTCAGTCATTTTTATTTACATGTAAACTTTCAATGCCGTGAAAATGTCGTAATTTTAAAATATATTTAAAAAAATATAATTCACATATATATTATAATATTAAAAGTATATTAAATATAACTTAAAATAATACATGTGTATCCATCTAGTGGTTGTTATGGGAACTATATTAAAATAATTACATAGCTTAGATAGGGAGTGAACCATATTTGCTTCGCATAATCTTTTATAATACTTAACCAATGATTTCGTACATGGGATAAATTCTAAAAATCTGAAAAATAATTACCTATATTGTAATATTAATTTAATATATAGATTATGGTAAACAGTGATCTCATACTCTTTATAAATAATTAAATTAACATTGCGCACGAGATAACTTCTCACAAGATCATTAGTATCTTTGGTACTAGATCCCCGGCACTAGATCACTAATTCACATTCCTATGAAAGTATTTCACACGATATCACTGGTATACTTATAAGCTACTATAGTGTATACAGTATACTTATTATCTTATTAATACATCTGTGTGTAAGGGTATTTAATCACTGATTGAAAATAGTAGTTGAAGTGGATATAAATCATTAATCTTTTCATTGCCATGTATTATAATGATTATCTGGATACAGAGACACCAATGATCTCATGCAAAGTGATCTTGTGTGGATTTGTGATCTTATGCGTAATGTTAATTTAAATAATTATTTAAAATAGTAGAATTTACCCAACACACGAAATCACCGCACAAATTAAAACTCTCCACCAGCAATCACTGTTTAACGGACACAGTAAATCTGATCCTGTGCGCTAATCAACGTATCAGTTTAGAATGTGCGTCATTTCCATACAAAAGGAACCATTATTACATAGTGTCAAGCGGTATCTCCCATCCAGTCTTCCCGTGTGAAAGTCACTTCACCCACACCTAAATACAGTCACTGCACCCACTCCTAAATACACTCACTGCACCCACTCCTAAATACACTCACTGCACCCACTCCTAAATACACTCACTGCACCCACTCCTAAATACAGTCACTGCACCCACTCCTAAATACAGTCACTGCACCCACTCCTAAATACAGTCACTGCACCCACTCCTAAATACAGTCACTGCACCCACTCCTAAATACAGTCACTGCACCCACTCCTAAATACAGTCACTGCACCCACTCCTAAATACACTCACTGCACCCACTCCTAAATACACTCACTGCACCCACTCCTAAATACAGTCACTGCACCCACTCCTAAATACAGTCACTGCACCCACTCCTAAATACAGTCACTGCACCCACTCCTAAATACAGTCACTGCACCCACTCCTAAATACAGTCACTGCACCCACTCCTAAATACAGTCACTGCACCCACTCCTAAATACAGTCACTGCACCCACTCCTAAATATAGTCACTTCAAGCATAACGTATGCACTATTATCTATTACAAGTAATACTAATACCTACATCCAACTGGTAACCACTAGTCTCTTGTGTGTGAAGTGATTCCGTGTGCAGTGTACATTCTATTATTCATAAATAATTATTTATATTAATATGTATTTATATTAATATGTATTTATATTAATATGTATGTATATTAATATGTATTTATATTAATATGTATTTATATTAATATGTATTTATATTAATATGTATTTATGTTAATATGTATTTATATTAATATGTATTTATATTAATATGTATTTATATTAATATGTATTTATATGTACTATAGAAGCAGAGGTAGACCACGGCAAAGATGGCTAGATAGCATACAGAGAAACTTCCATGGTACTATCTTCAACGTGATGCGAGCCTCGAGATGTAGGAGGAGTTGGAGAGCTGCTGTCATCGATGTCGCCAGGGGTCGGATACGACACGACGGCACAGGTTAACAGGAACTATATTGATATACATACATATTAATATGTATTTACATTGCGCACAAGATCACTCCCTATGGAATAACTTCTCACGATATCACTGGTATTCATTATACTTATCTTATGTTTCAATGATATATCTTGAAGAAGTAACTTTATGTATTGTTATTGGTATTCGTAGAGCCTACATCGCCCTTTAACCTCTCACCTCACGATCTCATTACATCATTACCAATAGGTGTTGGCAGATAAGTGGCGTGCATGTCTGGTGTGTTATCTGCAGTCAGTTCGCCACACTAAGAGGACGGTGAGGTCAAGGTCAGCCGCACACGCATCACAGTGAAGTCAAGGTCAGCAGTACACTTGTCACGGCGAGGTCAAAGTCAGTAATACAGCCACAACACATACTAGCAGGTAATTCGGAACTGCATTGTATACTGCTCCACTACTTCATTAATAGTTCAACACAAATGTGCTTAGTTTTATTTGCTTTTGTTTTAGTTTACTTATTATACCAAATCAGAGTCTTTAGTAAATAAATATCTTAATTAATATTTTAATTAAATAAAACAAAATCATTGTTTACTGGTTATTATATTTTCCAGGGTTGGCGGTTTTTTTTTGGTTTTTTTAAAAAAACCAAAAAAACCGATTTTTAGGGTTTTTTTTATGGTTTTTTTGTTTTTTTTGGTTATTTTGGTTTATTTGGTTTTTTTGGTTTATTTGGTTTTTTTGGTTTTTTTATAATTAAATGTTAAGATTATTAATTAGAAAATATTATATATACCTAGATCGATTATTAAATGTCTATGCAAAACATACATATATAGAGTAAGTATAAAATATACAACACTAATGAATATTATTTATGTATATTAATTATATATATATATATATTATTAAACTTTCAATAATATATTATTAATATTAAATGTTAATAAAATTATTTTATTAAAATATATTTATTATAAAAATAAAGTAAAATATAATAAAAAAAATAGTTACAAATTGTAACAAAATAATAATTTAAAAAAATAACAATACAGTAATTAGAAATATAATCAATATAATTCTCGCAATAAAATAACAAGTTACAAATTGTAACAATATAATAATTTAAAAAATAATAATAATAATAATTAGATGATTTCTAATAGAAATATAATCAATTTAATTCTCGAAATAAAAAAAATTAAAGTTTTGCGCCTTATCATTGCATAATCGATTCCTTATTTTTGATTGAACGCTTTTATAAAAAACCAATGGTTTTTTTGATCAAAAAAAACCGATTCAAAAAAACCGACCAACCCTGATATTTTCATCTACATAATCTCTAGAGTTAGTTCTAAAAATAAATAGAGTTTATATATACATTATAGCATGTTCATATGTTTATATCAGTGACATATACACACACGCACACACTCACGCACATACACTCATACACAGGGGTACAATCTGACCAATAGGGAATCAGAACTTAACCTCAAGAGATGGATGTCTGAGATCTTGAGCCAGGACACCAAGACATACGATGAGTTAATATAATATAGCTGCTGCTGTTGTTCATGCAATACACACACAAAAGAGATAAACATGTATTCTATGTGTTCAGGTGTTCCTGGGTTATCTAGCATAACTCAGGGTGTCTGTAGCCAGGACAGATGTACACACCACTGTAATGTCCACCTGACAAACTAAATGTCCACCTTACCACCCAACTGTCCACCTTACCACCTAAATGTCCACCTTACCACCTAAATGTCCACCTTACTAACTAAATGTCCACCTGATCTACTGTCCTGCTCCTAAATCACACTCTAATTATGTGTATACTACATTCAACCTGTCAGCTACAAACTCATCTGTATAGTGTGCCTGTTTCTTTCTCCTTACATTGCCGTTATGACTTCTCCATATCATCAATAAGCCTCTTCAGCTATATTCATGTGATAAACATGCTAGGCTAGCTAATCTCTCTGTGTATCGTATGTGTTCGACGCACGCATGCGTTATTACCATCGTGTCTCAGCCGACCTTGACCTAGGTCAGTCCTCGTGTCCGTGCTATACTTGACAGTATCGCCGTTATGAAATGATGATTGCTGTTCTTCCATTAAATATACATCTCCTTCAGCGTCACCATTCTTTATTGTTATCACGTGACTCATGTGACCTTTCCATGACCTCAACACTAACCTCACATCGACCTCATCACTCTAACTCTACACCACCTTTCCATTACCTCCCCTATACTCCAATACTAACCTAACCTAACCTCTAAATGACCTCCCTTACACATGATCACCACACCTCATAGCGTTGACCTTGAGATGTTGCAGACTGCGGAATACCCGTGCTGCTGGTGGTTGTGAAGGCAGGTACTAAATATACATGAGGTTATCAGTAGTGCTATTAGATGTACACTGGCACTAGCTCTCTATAGAGAACATAGCTATGTGTACTATAGAAATAGCATGTTCACTTCATAACACATTTACACACTATATTAGCACAGTTTCAGCCGTGTTTATTGCACTACCTGCACTCTATGTTAAATTAGTACCGACAATGACCCCCTTATAGTACCACCCACCATTAATAGCTATCAGTTTACTATATTTGGTACTAGATGTATAATTATCTTTGCATATGGTTTAAGTTTAATATGAAGAATACGTACAGGTGAATGTGGGCCCATATTGTCAGTTATTGTGATTGTGCCGAGTCCTGCAAGTTCATCATTGGTAGAGAGGAAAATTAACGTGTAAAATAATAAAAATATAAAAATGAAGTTTTCCAAATATCTAACAACATTATATTATTTAACAAATAAATAAGTCATACATATATTTATAATCGAATATTTTAAATATATGATATTTATAATCTTATAAAAATGTATTTGTAATGTTATCAGTTGATTGCCTGTGTAAGCCATATACTAGAGTCAGTTATATAGTAGAGGAGAATCTGCTCTAATCTGCCCCGTATACTGGCAGTTCTCTTTAGTGTGTGTGTTGCTGACTCACGGCTAAGGGGCATAACCTTGGAGATGGTTAAACCATTTAGTTTTGTATTCAACATATGACATATGTGATATGGTGATGCTTCTCACTTCTCTACACAGATTGTACAGTAAATACATTAGTTCACCTTCATTTTTAATTGTTATATATATAAATTATTTTATTAAAATATTAAAATATATTTAATTATATTTAAATCATATATATACTTTGTCATAGAAAATTAACTAAAAGTTCTCAAATATTTATTATAAGCGTTATCACTATAACAAATTATTTTTAAAATTTTACTTATTTATTAATTTGATCTTAATATGACTTTATAATATGTTTAGCTTGATAATTTATATTTGATTTTTAAATTTTAAAAACACAATAGATAATATATGTATATTAATTGTTATATTAAGATAGTGAATACATTACTCTATATAACAAAGATTTTACGAAGCAAAGATGGTTCACTCCCTATCTACGCTATGTAATTATATTAATTATAATTAAAGTTCCCATACCAACCACTAGATGGATACACATGTATTATTTTAAGTTATATTTAATATTATTAATTCATAAGGTAATTAATCTAATTATCAGACAATATACTATACAATATCTAATAAACTTTTAATATTATAATATATATGTGAATTATATTTTTTTAAATATATTTTAAAATTACGACATTTTCACGGCATTGAAAGTTTACATGTAAATAACAATGACTGGATCAATCTACTTTTGACCTATACAAATTCGGTAAAATTTGTATGAATTCACTTTTGATATCTCCAAATAATATTTTTGCGGAACACTTACTTTTCGATAAATATAAAATTTTTATACATATCTTAATTTAAGATTATATTAGGGTATTATTTTTCGAATTTACATGTAAACAGATACGAATCCAAAAATAGATTTTAGTTCACCTACCCGTTGCATTTGCGCTAGTGTCGTTTTTATTTCATTAAATCGGTCGAGTGAACCATCTTTCCTTGGAAAATATTTGGATATATAGAGATACATCTATTCAATTAATTCTATTGATTTTTGTTGTGATATACAAATGAAATATATAGCTATAATAATATGTAGTCAATATAATTCAATAATACATTAAATAATACATTATTTTTGTTTTACAATATCCTATAGAAAATATTAATTTTATATATTTTGTAATATATTAATATAATATGACTTCATATTATTTGGCACATATACTTTATTTAAATATAGCAAACAAAATTAGTAAGGTAGCTATAATATTTTTATCTGTACAGTTAATTTTATATATGAAATATGTGTAAATAATTATTCTGTGTAAATCGTATTTGAAATTTCACCAATCAATATGAAAAGTATAATTTATACCTATACATATTTATCTAATATATTATATAATCAATAGTATAAAGCATTAATTGTGTCTTATTTAGACAATATGACTTAATATGATAGCGGCTTCGAAGGGACATTAGAGCAGTATGGTTAAAAGTGAAAACTTCATCTATGTTCCTGATGGGAGGAAAGGACTCCACCTAAATAAAATAACAATATATTTAGAGATGTTTATATTATATATATATTATACTATTTTATTGATTATATATTTAGATAACATTCTATATGCTTACTATATTATATTTTCAATGCTTGTTTATTATCTAGACAATATAATTAGATATATTTTATATATATATATATATATATATTTATATATATATTAAAATACAATACTATAGGCTTTCTATGTTATATAATATATATACATAATAAATGTTGAGAGGTCATAATAGTGTATCTTTATTAGTTGAATAGATCACTTGATATTATAAATGAGTATATGAAGTAAATAAATATAAATAAACCCGTTTTTATTTTTTTTAAATCGTGAATATATTAATTATAAAACATTACATATTAAACATTTCCATTGATTTGATATATAAATTATAAATTATTTTTGAAATATTTATCATTAAAGATGCTTTTTATGATATTTCTAAATCGATCTAACATTTTATATGTTGACTTATACTAAATAACACAATATTAATTAATATTCCATTATATTATAAATATCTTATTTTCGTTTGTTTTTAACATATTTTACTCTGAGGTATCCACTTAAATAATGTTATTTCATTATATTATACCATGTATATATTGTATACATAATACTCAGTATCATTAGTAATAATATTCTTATGTATTGCATTATTACTTCTTTATTACACACAACCAATTCTAGTAACTCCTTAGCAGTTTATATCACAGAATATGTTTCTCATTTTTAGAACTCTGTAAATTATGACTCCTATGAATCTTTATAACATTTTCAGAGTATATAATTAATATATTGATATATTGTTTAGTGTAAAAATACGATATAGACTGTATAAATACAATTACGTTATAAAATTACACCAACACAAATATATTTTAATCTTAATTAAAAATTACTAGATCAGATCTAGTATATACTAGATCTACTTTTATTTTCTTATACGAGCATACACAATACCTGTGTTGATACATGTGAATGTTACTATATAGGAACAAAGTAGTTATTCTTTGTTCAATCACCATATTTATTATATTTACATTTAAAAGTCACAAACAGTTACCCTACCTTGATGAGATATCAAGTAATGATTTTCTGATTAAGGGCATTTCACATGTTACAACCATTGTATGTATGGAGCTAGAAAATAATGGGTCTACGCAAAACTAGGCATTCAGAATTCTATTCATTGAATCAATATGTTTTTTTTTGTATTGTATTTATAATATATGCATGTATACCCTACTAATACTTACCTTATCACCAGGTCCAGCAGTGGATAGGGGAACAGCCCCCAGATATGGAGGTTAGCTGCGAATAACCAATAAGCTGTGCCGGACAATATCCAGGCGGCCCCTATTAGCGAGGCACGGTACCTGTTAACCACCCTATCGTGAAGACACCGCTAGCAGGATGTTGGAGCATGTGGTTAGGCGAATACCACCTACAATGAGTATACTATTCTATACTATACTATACTATACTATACTATACTATACTATAGTATACTATACTATACTATACTATACTATACTATACTATACTATACTATACTATACTATACTATACTATACTATACTATACTATACTATACTATACTATACTATAGTATACTATAGTATACTATAGTTTAGTGTATAGAGTGACGACTGCACGTTGTAATTAGCCACCGAAAGCATACCCTAATAGATATATATTTATCATATTTATTATATATATAACCTATTGTGTATATAAACATATATAAATGACTGTTTTAAATCACTATTTATTGTCATTTATTCTATATAAATTGTATTTTTACTATTATTAAAAAATTATATTTATGAAAGATATCTCAATTTTCATATATATATTCAAATATTCTTTGTAA
The DNA here is from genome assembly GCA_964019155.1 of Osedax fenrisi. Lineage (NCBI taxonomy): Eukaryota > Metazoa > Annelida > Polychaeta > Sabellida > Siboglinidae > Osedax > Osedax fenrisi. Next base: position 29,734,536 of record OZ025246.1, read on the forward strand.
TATACAACAAAAATTAATAATATAGCTATAATACATCAGATATTATATATATATATAATGAATATATATGTAAATAATTGTTTATGTCATTTCTAGATTGTTTTCATGAATAATTTGTTTACAGATATTAAAAAACATATATAATAAAAAAAATGTTTAATAACAAATTATATTCACCAAAACAAGGTGTGTGTTGGTGGATTAAGTATACATTGATTTATAAAGCCTCTTTCACACCTATAATATTGCCCCGATATCAACTGCTGCAAATCATTCATTTAGAGTATTTACTAAATACTATTTACTAAATATCGAATAAGTTGTATTAAGACCCTTGTATTAACTCCATTAATAATATAATAATTATATCTTTTTTCTACCTTGTTATTTATATATATAAATTAAAATAAAACATAATTTTTTATTTTTTGTTATTTAAATTTATTTGAATTAAAGATATCATATTATTGTATTGGCATATATATAGATAGAATTCACTTCATTCTATAATGATGAAAATCCTACTACTTTATTTGACCTTTATGATATGACTAATCAAAATCTGCGATTTTGTTTAGTTGATTTAACGAGAAATGTGCCATTCGCGTGTCTATTTGTTACATGCATCAATTGCTTATCCCCTTTATTTACATAGATACCAAAATTTACCACGTACATATAATAATATGGAGCTATTCAATACCTCCATCCATAGACACTAGAATTGGGTAGACTGTTGTTTGTATAAATCTGCAATGTAGTTTATTTCACCATTTCAATAATCTTCATACAATGAGAATCCATTGAATTAAATTAATTGATTTAAATATAATTCAGTGATATTCTTTATAAATTGTCAATTGATATGACGAATATTTAAATAGTAGTTGTAAATATCTGATTATATTATACATTTCAATAGATTTATTTATCATGTTAATGATTAGTTATAATTACACGAATTATAAATCTATTAGATATGTTATATTCATATGTATATAAATATGCATAATGAAAATGTACACAAATTATTGAATTTATATATTTAATTCTCATAATAACTTGTAATATATAATTAGTTTAGATTACAAATATATTGTATTCCCATGACTATGAAGCATTTCCAACTTATTATTAGCATCGATAACTATGCATGAATAACACCTAATGTGAATACGTTATATATGCAATCATTTTATTTATGAATAGATATATATCCAATTGTGATATTCCAACAAGACTATATATGGTGGCCATTGATTATTTGTAATAGTTTAATTTGATTATAGATTTTGGTTGAATTTAATATATATTATACGTTTTACTTTATATTGTAATTAATATAGTTTTAAATATTTAATATACTTAAGCGATGAATAACGTTAATTCTTTAAGCTGATTCTAACTTAATATTACATGAATTATAATAATTACATTATATTTTATAGGGCGACAGCATAGAAAAGATATTGATCTTAATCTGAAGCCCTTTAGAGGAAATAATAACATAAATAATTATATATTTCATACGGAAAAAAATGTACAATTTAAAACTTCTAATAAATATTTATTATTATGATTATATACTTGAGCTATGATAACGTTAATTCTTTCTAAGCTGATTCTAAATTAATATTACATTCATTATAATAATATATTATATTTCTTTTCACAATAGAGCTCAGCAAAGAGAATTACTAGCTGTTCGGCCACAAGAGGACTCTCTCGCGCGATGAAGAGTTCATTAATATCACAGCAGAATTTAATGCACGTGCTGATGATAATAACTTCCGGATAATACACTATACACCCGTTGAATTACGACAAAACTTAAGGTAATTAATAATAATTGAAATTATGTAATTATAATATGATTAAAATAATGATATGTTTAATACGGGAATTTATTAGCTTTATTTACTTCGATGTGTAATAGAATTGCACCTATGTTCATTGAAACTACTGGATATATCCTTCGAAAGAAGAGTTGCAATGACTCTTTGGAGGTTACTTTATTAGTATATGTTATAGTATAATTATATTATTTCTGTTTCTTTGTAATATACTGTATATATAAATATCTATAATTTATATATATGTATATATATATATATAAGTTATTATATATTTATTTTTATTTGATAAACAAGATTCATGCTATCCCTGATATATATTCTAGTATAGTGATGAAATCATCATTAAAACAATATAATTTAAATGTTAACTATTAATCCTATAATCAGTATTGTACATTATCAGATTAGCAACAAACAGCGAATGCCGGACCTTATTTTCAATGACCAATGGTGCCACAATAAACCATGTTAATAAGGTTACTTTGATAATAACATATTACAAAGTAGTCTATATGATAGTTACTTCAGATTATTATGTATGATCATACCTAGTTAATATTAATAATAAAATATGCATTGATTATATTGTTATTCAGGTATTTCGTCGTGCTATAAAGTGCTTGCCACCTAGAGGATTTCCTCGATGTGTCGGGGCAATTGATGAAACCTTTATTCCTATATTAGCACCATCGGTATCAAAATCATCATTTCACAATCGGAAAAGATTTTATTCTATCAATGTTCAAGCTATTTGTAATTCGTAGTAAAGGTAATATCATATATATATATATATATTGTTAGTTATTGTTATTTGATGGAGTCCTTTCAAAACATCCAGGAACTTAGATGAACTTTTCACTTATAACCATATATGGCTCTAATGTCCCTTCGAAGCTGATCTCGTGTTAAGGCATCCGTGATTTTAACGAGAGCCGATCATTTATTTATACACAATTATATAAGATCACTTCTAAATAATTAATATTTTAAGACCCGTTTTATAAAATTAATTAATGGTCTGGACGAGGCTCGAACCCGTGTCCTACTGCTTGTGTGTCTTGACGCCTTAGCCACTGAGCTACATAGCCAGTTATATATATATATATATAAATGATCATTATACAGATATACTTACTGGTTGTCCAAGGAAAGTTCACGATGCCCAATATTCAAATTGCAAACAAACGTATACATCACGATTCGAGACAATACATAAAGTTTGTTCAATTTAAATCTAACCGTGATTTGTATATAGTCCTAATATTCGCATATAGATTGAAGATAAAGAGGTAATCCTTGGAGATGCTGCATATCCATCCATGGAATGGCTGATTAAGCCATATCCAGGATATAAAACCAATTTCAACAATATACATTCTTCTGCCAGAATGTTCATAGAACAATCTTTTGGTGGATTGAAGTCTCTCTAGGTGCAGGATATTATTTTAAAGACAGGACACCGAACTACATACTATAAATGTTGTAATTACATCTTGCTTTAAGGGTATCCTTAGTATAAGCTAAACACAGCTTCTATGTATCCTTCCGATTATTATAGACAATATTCGGTAAATAAATGCATTCATTCATATATTACATAATTTATGCTAAGTGACAATTGTTACGATGATTATTGGAATGGTGATGATATTGATATTACTGCTATAGATGATATTAATATTACTGCTATGGATGATATTGATATTACTGCTATTGATGATATTGATATTACTGCTATTGATGATATTGATATTACTGCTATTGATGATATTGATATTACTGCTATTGATGATATTGATATTACTGCTATAGATGATATTGATATTACTGCTATTGATGATATTGATATTACTGCTATTGATGATATTGATATTACTGCTATTGATGATATTGATATTACTGCTATTGATGATATTGATATTACTGCTATTGATGATATTGATATTACTGCTATTGATGATATTGATATTACTGCTATTGATGATATTGATATTACTGCTATTGATGATATTGATATTACTGCTATGGATGATATTGATATTACTGCTATAGATGATATTGATATTACTGCTATTGATGATATTGATATTACTGCTATTGATGATATTGATATTACTGCTATGGATGATATTGATATTACTGCTATTGATGATATTGATATTACTGCTATAGATGATATTGATATTACTGCTATGGATGATATTGATATTACTGCTATAGATGATATTGATATTACTGCTATTGATGATATTGATATTACTGCTATTGATGATATTGATATTACTGCTATTGATGATTCCGATAATATCGAAACTAATAATTTAAGAAATTTTGTATGTAATAAAATTAATATATGAATATAATTTATAATTTATAAAGTAACGCATATATTAATATATTATTTAATTATTATTTGATGTACATTTATGTATCGTTGATACGTTATATTTTTCAATTACTTTAATATATCTTTTAAAATTCAAACTTTTTGTTTTTCTTCTTCTAGATGTTCTTCCTTTATTTTACGTTGCAATTTATCCTCTCTAGTTCTTGTATAATGTTCAAATATATTATTTTGTTTATCTAGACAGTTTCAGTTTCTCTTTTAGACTACATATTTTAGGGTATATAATATTGATGTTACATAAATAAATATTATTTATTTTAATACACATTAAGAATATACATTTTATATTATACATTTACCATTGTACAATAGTGACATGTATCTGAACTGAATAGTGTATATCTCTCTGGTGTCTGGTGAATAATGCTATCACTACTATTGTGTGTTCTTCTGTTATGTCTAGGTATTCTATTTCTAATTGTAGTATGTAAAGTAGGTATTATAATAGTATGTATATTGGTATTATGTAAAGTAGAAGGTATAGTATGTATATTGTAGTGCTGTAAAGTAGGTATTATAGTAGAAGGTATAGTATGTATATATAGATTGGTATTATAGTAGAAGGTATAGTATGTATATTGTAGTGCTGTAAAGTATGGGTAACTGTGTTATGTATAGGTGAATGTTGAAGTGTATTATATTGTATAATATTTGCTAGCATTTGTACATGTAAAGTAGGTATTATGTATGGTTTTGAACGTATTGTTATTGGAATAGATGTTTTCTTGGTTATTCTTTCAATATCTTAATTAAAATAATATTTTAATAAATTCATATACATATATAACCATTTTAGGTGTATATACTAATTAAAAATATAAAAATTTATGTAAGTAAAAACTTAATTATTTTAATTTAGTCACTTCCTATCATCTATATATATATATATATTAGTTTTCATTATAAAATTCAATTATATATAACATAATTTAGATATCAATAAATAGTTAATGGTAATAGTACTTCCAGTATTTATTACATGGAATGGACGCATGTCAAAATCTGCCCCTAGAAAGTTATCAGATCAAAATGGGGACAAAAGTAGGCGCTTGATCCAAATATATTTTAATCTGTTAACCTCTATTACGATTTATTAATATTAATTATTAATAAATATATTTTACCTGTAATTAATAACTGTTTATGATAATGTATACATTAATCTAATATTACATCATTTATTATATATGTGTATAGGATGGAAGATCATAAACATATTTATTGGTGTATATAAAATTACTGTAATTGATTCACATTACTATATCATTATTATTATATATTTATGAGGATAGTATGCTAGTATATATTGTATGCCTATAGGCATTATTAAACCTATAAAACAATATTATACTAATCATACCTATGAATTAATATTGATCATATGTATGTTATATATGGTAAAATGTATCTAATTAAATGTTAGAATGTTTATGCTCTACTTTCCGAAGAGATATTTAAGTATTCACTATATCATAAATAATTCATCAATATATTATACAGTTCAAAATGTATTAATTATAACAATATATAATATTTCTAGAATTAATAAATTTAATTATGAAGTTAATTAGTTGAATGGTACCGCCATAGTAAAAGTTTATACATTAATGATAAATAAATGATTACAGTGTATATCATACACTATTAAATATACACTTATACTATTATATGATGTATTTTATTATTATATACAATAACCTTAGTATACGATAATTAATTTGCAAATTTTGTTTTGCTCTTGCAAAGGCATTTTATATAAATTGTACTTAGTGTGTAGTATTATATTAAATTTATTTGTATTAGTTTCTTTATTTTGATGTTATTTTATAATCTCTCCATGCATGTATGGTCTTTACTTCACTTTCTGAATATAACTCTCTAGGAATAGTTATAAAAGTTGTATTTAATATTATATTTAATTATTAAATAATTACTTGATAATATTAAATATAGTTTGGTAATTTAAAATTTTAATTTTGAATTCAAATTTAAAAAAAACACAAACTCAGTTAAATTCATTATTATGTATAAATGTACTTATTTTATGGGCTAGGCTTATTTGTATTGCCGTTTATGCATAGACATTAGAGTGGCCCACTAAATATCTATGTCAATCTATCTATGCGTATAGGTCATTTTTGCTGAACTGCAGCGTATATTTCGTGCACACACAATCTCAGATGTACAATGTTGTCGTACTGAGATTTAACATGGGATGGAGGCATATCTATCCAATTAGTGCATCACGTTGACTGCAGCATAAAGCAAACTTTAATGTGTGCTTCTAATACAAATCTTAACTAATACACAGAGAGTCAGAGGTTCCTTAACACAGAGAATGACAGCAGAATAATTAATCAATCACTAAATCAACAGAGAAATATCTATACTGAACACTATTCTGTATCTATCTGCTTTCAAATACCGTACCATATAACTCTATACAAGATACTTTATATTTGTATTGGTATCATAGTAATTATTTATATTACTTAATTAATATTATCAATAAAATATGATTACTATTCGTATTCATATTACAATATCATCATCGCATAACATATTGAATGCGTTTCTATAGCTTCTCGTAATGAATCTGCATGTATATATCATCTAATCATTGCCTGCTTTATTCAACATGATAATATAAATGATGTCGTCGAGAGAGAGAGAGAGAGATAATATGAAAATAATGAGTAATATAAACATGAACCGCCACCCTAGCATCCAGGGGGAGCTCCGTTACATTACTGTTAACAATTCATCATCATCGTCGTGATCTTCTTGTGATGGTGTTAATGATATAGGAGATAACGTGATGGTGTTTATACTCGACGATCATAGGGGGTAGCAGAGGTGTGCACCTCTTAAGTCTTTGTTGCAAATAATAATGCGGGGGGGTGGGGGTAAAATAGGTACCCGGAATAATAGTGGGGTGAGTGGGGGGTCCCGTGGAATAATAATGAGGAGATAGTAAAATAGGGACTCATAATAATAATGTGACGAGGGTGGGGTAATATAGAGACCCGTGGAATAATAATGGGGTGAAACAGGGACTTATAATAATAATGGGGTGGGGTGAAATAGGGAGTCATAATAATAATAGGGGGTGGGGACCCGGGGAATAATGGCCAGCCGGTAACAAACAAATCTCGGCGTAAAATAATCATAATAGAGAGAAAAAGAGTATAATAATAAGAGAGAGAGAGAAGGTATGATACAATAGAGGACAGGGGGAGGAATGATTGTGTGTAATACATTGCATTGTAGTGGTGGGGTTGAGGGGTGGGGAGGGGTGGTAGGACATGCCTGAAGTGAGGTGAGTCTAAGATTTCACTTCATCCGAAGGAATTTCGTCATCCAGACTGAAGTTCTGAATAAAGTTTTAATAAATTCGGTTATTATTATTGATTGTAGAATTCTTGATTTTTATCAAATTACTTACGAATGAATAACTATATTTATATTCTTAATTCGCAGTTATTTTGCATGTTACTAAGAGTCATATATTTTCATTAAATTATTTAGTTAGTAAAATGAATTATTTAATTAATTTTAAATGTATTATAAAATAAAATAGTTTTATTGCTATATTTTATCGATTTAATTAATTCACAATTTATCTAATAAAATCAGGGTGATTTTGTTATATATTACTTCTTTATAACGCATTCACACGATCTGTGAATTGGGCACATTAGGAACATTTCCACAAGACAAAATGAAGATTTTCTGTTTTATGGCAAAAATAGAATATATTTTATATGTATCATATGAAACCACATCAACACGTTAAGCATTGCACGGATCATTTTAATATCCTATTAGAGGGCTGTTATATGGGGTACTTTGTGATGATGTAATGCTCTCATTCATAATTCATAATAATTGTACTTTATTAATATTAATAATTTACTTTTCTATAAATGATTAGCTGGTATTGCCATTAGCTATAGCTATGCATGCACCAATAATATTTTAAATAAACATAAAATGATGAATGTAAAATTATATTAGTTATGGGTGTTGTTAATCATTTTGTGGAACAAAGATATTTCATTATAATTACGGAACAATTATGCAATCTGTACTGAAAGTATTTATTTATAATTCTAGTGTTAGTGTGTATTTGTTTACATAGTAAATTTAGAAAATATACCTTATAAATGAAATATTCACATTTGTTAATACAATATAAGTGTAGTGTTGTTTTTAAGAATATAACATCATTTTATAATAAGAATTCATTGGTTAACCATTTATATACAAAATATATACAACCTTATTTGAGAAATATGATAAATCAATAGGTCCATTTTCAATGTAAAATTAATATAAATGTAACATGTTTAATTATTATGTAACAATACTTTTATTATAATACAATTATTATAAAACAATAGTATTGCCACCTATATTTCAAACTAATCGTCATTCAAATTTATTTCACGTAAATATATACAAGTGATATATTTTTGCTTTGCCTATCGTTTATAGGTTCTGACAATATTATAGCAGGGTTTGCATTCTAATACATTATATATGTTTAGCTTCATTATGTAAATAAAATTAATCCATTCTTAAAATGTAGTAAATAATATAATTAATTCCATTGCATAATATTGTAAATGTTTTCAATTAGATTCTATTTAAAATATTAGCATTATTAAAGTCATTATAAAATACAATTTTCAAATTACAAATTTAATAAGTTTTATCAAGTCCTTAGTTATATTCGACACGATTATATTTATTATAGCTGTTACAATTCAATGTATACGACCTATGGTCTGTATCGAATATGTCCCCGTTTGTTTAAGATATATGAGGTCAAATTAAATTACTCGTTTCCATATTTGACAGACTATTGTACATGGTAAACTTGTATGGAAAATACACATGTAAATATTATAAGGTATATATAAAATAGCTGTTATTATAATTAAAGTATTCAACGATACAATTAAAATAAGTTAAATTTGACCTCTGTAATCGTAATCATAACAAACGGGGGTCATATTCAATATTCTTCCTACCTATTATACATTTACACTAATATGTGTATTGATGGTGTAGAATTATATGAACACATTTGAAAAAAGTATATAAATTGTTTTTAAATAAATATTAACAAATATTTTGTAGATAATGTTAAATTAATTTAATATAAATCAATTACAATTTTTTAATTTCTATTTTTTCAAATTCTTTATCTCAGAATAATTATATTCTCATATTACATTGAAAATGTAAAATCTATCTTAATTTATGATATATATGATATATATGATATATGATATCTAATAATTTTGTTTTGATACAAAGAAATATTTATATAAATATACATATATCCATGATTTCAAGAGATATTATTCTATTGTGTATATTTAGTAATATAAAATAAAAATTATAGAATCATACTTTTATAAATTAGATAAAAAACATATATTTAGATATGCATCACATATGGCTATTAAAGTATATAACTAAACCTCTCTCAAATGTATCGCTGCTTTATATATCTAGTTTACACATTTTAATTGTGTTTGCAATATTGCAATTACTGCCGCACCTGTGATATGTATACTGCTAATAGTAATGCAGTAAATGATGCCAGTCAAATCTAAAGCATCGATGCAGTCTCAGTCTCAGTTATCTACAGTATCAACTCGACTAGGGCTCGTTTTTTTCCGAAAATGAAATTTCGGCTCAGCATCATTTACATCACTAACTGCTACTACTGCAGCCTTACTCACTATCAAGGCCTATCTCTTACATGTAAACTACTACTGCCGCCTATCTCTTACATGTAAACTATAACTGCCACCTATCTCCTACATGTAAACTACTACTGCCGCCTATCTCCTACATGTAAACTACTACTGCCACCTATCTCCTACATGTAAACTACTACTGCCGCCTATCTCCTACATGTAAACTACTACTGCCACCTATCTCTTACATGTAAACTACTACTGCCGCCTATCTCTTACATGTAAACACACATATTCTATTCTATTATTGTGTATATATTTTATAAGATTATCAAATAATATAGTTGTGTGTTATAGGCCTAAGTATATTGCCTAAGTATATTTTTCGTTAATCATCATTTTTGTCATCCTTGATATTTATATTTAAAATTTTAATATCTAATAATAGTATAAATATAAATTATATACAAAATGTTATCAACTTTGAATTTAACTATAACTAGATATTGCGATAAGTAATGGGTTAATGGTTACTTATTAAGGGTTACTTAAGGAGGAAGTGGGGTTATGGTTATGACTAACGTCAAGCTCTTTCATGATCTCGTCAAAGTAGTCAGTACTGTTGTTCTTGTAGGCGAGACCTGCTTTTATTGCATCTCTGAAACACTGGGTAGGGGTGGGGTAAGGGTTGGTTACTGGGTAGGGGTGGGGTAAGGGTTGGTTACTGGGTAGGGGTGGGGTAAGGGTTGGTTACTGGGTAGGGGTGGGGTAAGGGTTGGTTACTGGGTAGGGGTGGGGTAAGGGTTGGTTACTGGGTAGGGGTGGGGTAAGGGTTGGTTACTGGGTAGGGGTGGGGTAAAGGTTGGTTACTGGGTAGGGGTGGGGTAAGGTTTGGTTACTGGGTAGGGGTGGGGTAAGGTTTGGTTACTGGGTAGGAGTGGGGTAAGGGTTGGTTACCTGGTAGGGGTGGGGTAAGGGTTGGTTACTGGGTAGGGGTGGGGTAAGGGTTGGTTACTGGGTAGGGGTGGGGTAAGGGTTGGTTACTGGGTAGGAGTGGGGTAAGGGTTGGTTACTGGGTAGGGGTGGGGTAAGGGTTGGTTACTGGGTAGGGGTGTAAGGGTTGGTTACTGGGTAGGGGTGGGGTAAGGGTTGGTTACTGGGTAGGGGTATAAGGGTTAGTAACTTAGTTACATAGGGTGTAGTATTATAGGGGTTGGTTAATGTAGGGTTGTAGGTATTGAATACCATATTATATACCTGGTATTCATCAATGTATTGAGGTATATGGTTATTATATGTGTAAGAGTATATAACTTTTTTAATGTAGGGTTATAGCTTAAAACTAGAGTTTAGGGGTTTAGTATTACGTTAACGCATGCATGTAAGGCTGGCTTAATGTATTGTATGTATGAAGGAGTTAAGCTTTGATTAATAAGTATAGGTTAGTGTAGGGGTGTATGACTTGGTAAAGAGGGGTAGAGGTGTATGACTTGGTAAAGAGGGGTAGAGGTGTATGACTTGGTATAGAGGGGTAGGTTTTCAAATAGTAAAATTACGGCAAATCAATTTTTGTAAATAAAGAAAAAAGAAATAAACAAATACAAAAGATAACAGTAGCGGTGACCTCTGATGCTACACCGGTGACCTCTGATGCTGCACCGGTGGTTGACCTCTAACCTTTACGACGTTTGTACCATCCGATGCGGACACGAAGTAGAACGGCATCTTGTGTTTCTTTGAGAAGTTGAAGCTCTTCTTAGTGATACTGTAGTCAACTGAGAGAGGCGGGGGGTCAAGGTCAGTGGTTATAGAGGCCATACTTCGATGTACAGGTTACTTGTGAACACAGACATTTATAATTAGATTGCAATGTACAGTAAATTGTTTACCATGTCATATATATATATGGATTTGATAAATAGTTATGCAACGACCTAGGTCAATAAGTGGTTAGGGGTCAATGTTAAGTAGAGGTCACTATGAATATATCTAGATAAACAGGAACCACTATGCTACCAGTTTTAATGTGATCATATTGATGTGATACATATATATATAGGGACACGATATAGTGAGAAAGTGGACCTGTGCTATTGAATGTAGTGTATGAC
>OZ025246.1:29751623-29806623 GCA_964019155.1 Osedax fenrisi
TAGCATGCAATTCAATTAAAGTACATATCATACAATTGCATTAGGGTACACAGTATCATATAATTAGGGTACAACCAGCTAACATTCTATAGGGCCTACCGTTTGGTTATTTTTAGGGTACTGATCGTATTTATTCAAATTGTACCCTAATTAGGTTACGGCTATGGGGACACTACTTACACCCTAAAAAAGGCACTCTATGTACCCTCATTTTTAACAGTGTATGTAATATAAATTGTTTATAATTGTAAATAATATTTATTAATAATATATTGTATTATATTTCAATAATAATTCAATTGAATTAATGCATATATTAATGTATATCATATAGACTATATGATATAGTGAATATAATTTATTTACATAAATGCATTGAATTAGATACAAATATCTACTCATTGTATGCTGAGTCAAAGTCAGTGGTTTACTTATGATTAAATATTCTCAATTGATTAAATTCTATTATGGTAAAAATAACAATTATTATTTAAATACTATGTAGGTTTTACCTAGTCTTGCAAATTACAATACCTTGGAAAACATTACAAAATAATGATCAATACAATATTATATCGATATAATAATATAATACTAAAATGTTGTTAATATTCTTATAAATTAATATAATAATATTAGAGTATCATATATGCAATGATCGGCACCGATCATTTTTTTTATCGGGATCGGGATCATCGATCTCTATCCTTTTCCCGATCCTCCATTCATTACCAGATCCTTTGCCGATACCGATCCTCCCTTTATGACCCGATCCGGATCGCCGATCAATGATCGCGATCCTGCCCATCGCTGATAATGTGCAGTGTACAATGTACAGCATATATTGTACACTATGAGATTACATACAACCATAGAGCTAGAGAGAAATAGAGTGGTAATACGCAATGCCTGGCAGCATAAGATATAATAAACATCAGATATCTTGAGGCTACCAAATATTTAAATATAATATTCTTTTGATCATAACTTTTTTATTATTAATTATATCAAAAAAGTAAAATATATAACTTATATTACCTTTTTAACCTCTTTCCAATGGAATTAATAATTTTATTCTAGCTACAAAATAAAAAATCAAATAGGTCAAATCCGCCATTTTGCGGTGACCAAATTAGATTGACACTTTCCGCATGTCAGATACCTTGTTTACTACTCTATTTCTCTCGCTAGCTCTATGCATATTTCACTGGCTACCATTTATTGTTATTCTCACATGTACTACATTATTATTAAGATAGAACATTACCTATACAGCTATAGAGTAAGTGTAAAGCTAGGGGGGTCAGTATAGCAGGCAATGCAGTATAGCATGGGAGTGTGCTGTACATTGTACAATACAATATAGTGTACAATAAGCCGGTTCGGCTCGGTAAATATTTTATAAATTTTGCCTATTTTCTTATTGTATGAACATGTCAATTTCATGTCTTAGCCCATGTCACGTGACAACAATAAGTCACATGACAACGATAAGTCACGTGACAACAATAAGCAGTCATGTGACACTAGTACTATGCTAACCGTCAATCTTGTTAGCCGCACAAAGGCACGGGATGTCAGGTCTGTATTCTCTGAGTTCACTGTACCAACCGGGCAGGTTCTTATAGGTGATCTTACGGGACACGTCGAATACCTGAGGGGGGTGGAGGGGGTTAGGGAGATAGAGAGGGAGGAGTGGAGGAGGAGGGGGAGGAGATAGAGGGAAAGAGAGGGAGGAGATAGAGGGAAAGAGAGGTAGGAGGTAGAGTGTGTGGAGTAGGAGTAGGAGGGGTGGAGGAAGAGGAGGTTAGGAGATGATGTTAGGAGGAGAAGAGGAGTATTATGCCTACTTGATACATACACACACGGGGGACATATATCTTAGGGTGTATCTCTCTCAGCGAATACATCTGTCTAACTCTCGTCAATTGCAAATAGTTTTGACACAAAGGACACATTAGATATTGATAAGGACAAGATATAACAGAGATAAGCACTATTTTAGCCATCACTCAGTGTATGATAAGTATATGATTGTGAAAATCTAGTATTAGTGGCAACAAACGATGATATAATGATGTAACGTGTAGCTCCAGTTTAACATACATAGTTACAAAGGGGTGACATTGTTTACAAATATTTGAAGAATAAAAACTGAACATATTTACATAGCAACGTGGAATTCATTGAGGATGAAAGTACTACTATAGTGGAGGGGGAGTTATCATCATTAAGGTAGTAAGATAACAGAGAGTGGCCGGGGTTAAAGGTTAAGTAATGAGATGCAGTTGTAAACATCGAGAAGCTATAGAATAGAATGAATGTGAGTTAACAAATGAGCGGTAGAGAAGAGAAAATAGTGAGTCATAACTTATAAGTCATGAGTCACTTGTTTCTTAATGAAACAAATATAAATAATACTTTGAATTTACTACAATGTGATATTATATAAATGTTATTACATATAAGATGTGTACAATATGTATAATGATCTTATTGGTTAACAGTGTAAGAAGTAAGTGTGAATTATAAGTTAAAGTTCTCGAGTCTAAATATCTCATTTCACTGTGTAAAATATATAGTCTAACATACGTAAAATATTCTCCATACGTATTATATTTATAGTTTTAGATATATAGATGGAAGAATGAGCTTACTTCAATATAGCTGTATGATAATCTCTCTTAAACATATCTATGTGTTACATACAAACACTATTAATGTATTGAGGTAATAATGTACTATATACGTATAGGAATAGGTCTGTCGAGTAGAAACAAAACATATCTAGATAATATTATATAATATAATATTTACAAATAATAATTAGAACTACATCATCGTTGACATGCTATTCGAGTAACTTGATACGATCTTAGAGACAGGCATTAGTAGTGTGTCAACTAGCTGATAGGTGGGTGTATGTTACCTATTGATGCACGGGTTAGTGGTGATGGCATGTGTGGTGTGGGGGCTATAGTGACCGCTGCTGCTACCACTACCACTACCACTACCACTACCACCACCGCCACCGCCACCACCACCACCACCACCACCACCACCACCACCACCACCACCACCACCACCACCACCACCACCACCACCACCACCACCACCACCACCACTACTAACACTACACTACACTACACTACACTACACTACACTACACTACACTACACTACACTACACTACACTACACTACACTACACTACACTACACTACACTACACTACACTACACTACACTACACTACACTACACTACACTACACTACACTACACTACACTACACTACACTACACTACACTACACTACACTACACTACACTACACTACACTACACTACACTACACTACACTACACTACACTACACTACACTACACTACACTACACTACACTACACTACACTACACTACACTACACTACACTACACTACACTACACTACACTACACTACACTACACTACACTACACTACACTACACTACACTACACTACACTACACTACACTACACTACACTACACTACACTACACTACACTACACTACACTACACTACACTACACTACACTACACTACACTACACTACACTACACTACACTACACTACACTACACTACACTACACTACACTACACTACACTACACTACACTACACTACACTACACTACACTACACTACACTACACTACACTACACTACACTACACTACACTACACTACACTACACTACACTACACTACACTACACTACACTACACTACACTACACTACACTACACTACACTACACTACACTACACTACACTACACTACACTACACTACACTACACTACACTACACTACACTACACTACACTACACTACACTACACTACACTACACTACACTACACTACTACTACTACTACTACTACTACTACTACTACTACTACTACTACTACTACTACTACTACTACTACTACTACTACTACTACTACTACTACTACTACTACTACTACTACTACTACTACTACTACTACTACTATTACTATTACTACTACTACTACATCTACTCATCTACACCGCCAACATAACTTCACCCTCTCCGAATCCAACCCAACACCAGTGTCTCTCCTACCATCCAAACATCAGTGTCCCCATCTTCCTCAGAACTCCATAACTGCCTAATTAAATCTGCATTATTAAACACCTGCTCCATCCGTAACGAGATCCCACCTATCCTAGAACTAGATCACAATAACATATCAACACATTCCCTTCCAATACACTCATCCAACTCTACGACATATTCCACCTATAAACTCTTAAAGACTTCATCCCATAAATCCCTATTAAAAGCTGCTACATTAAACATACAATCTATAAGAAACAAAGTAGAAACTACTATTGATCTCTTCCACGACCTCGAATTAGACATATTATGTCTAACTGAAACCTGGCTCACTGACAATGACACACCCATAATATCCAGTCTAAATACTAAATCTCTCAGTCTAATTCATCTTCCTCGACCTGGTCCCCACTATGGGGGAGGCACCGGTGTTCTATACAAAAAAACTATTAAGCTAGTTAACAGTACAGATCTATCACTTGAATACTCTGAGGCATTTAAATGCACCTTCCAGCCCGTGAATTCACTACCATTCACACTCATAACCATATATAGACCTCCAAAAAACCCAATTCCATGCTTTCTAGAAGAAATTGATAATCTATTATCCTCTCTATCTAGTCGCACCATACTTCTAGGTGACTTTAATATACCAATTTCTCTCACCTCCACCTATGCAAAACTCATAAACCAAACAATTAATTCCCACAACTGTGTTCAACATATTACCTCACCTACTCATTCTTCTGGCAACATACTAGACCTCATCATATCCCATAAAACTTCCAACATTATATCGAATACATCCGTTCAAAATTTAATCACAGATCATCACATTGTTACATTCTTTCTTCAGGCACCTAAACCTAAACGACAATCGAAAATTATTACATTCAGGAAAATTCAGAATATTGACCTGCCTGCCTTTAAAAAAGACTTCCTCTCTGATAACTCAATTATACTTGATCCAATAAATATATCCTCCATCGACTTAACCCTAATTAATACACTCAACATCCTAGCTCCCATTAAAACTAAATCAATAACCCAACGTCACAATATTAAATGGTTTAATCCCACGCTTAATTTGATTAAACGTGAGCTTAGAGCCGCCGAAAAGACATGGAGAAAGTCAAAAACTCAAGAACACCTTAACTCTTTTAAACAAATATTATATACTTATAGACGCATGATAAAGAAGGCTAAACATGATTACTATACTGATACCATAATATCTGCTGGAAATAATTGCAAGAAACTCTTCAAAATTTCAAATTCCCTGCTTGGGCGTATAACTCCTCGCATACTTCCTGACTGTATCCCATCTATCAACGCAACCAACTTTGATAATTACTTCAATAACAAGATACATAGAATCATTAACTGCCTACCCAAACCCATACTACCACCAATAATATTACCAACATATTCACTTAACTCATTCTATACCCCTTCTAATGCCTGCATTGATAAACTTCTATTAGCCGTCAAATCATCATGCATGTTAGATCCTATCCCTACACTATTATTACATAAACTTTCCTCCTTTCTCTCCCCATTCTATAAAAGTATAATTGAGAATTCCCTCTTAACGGGTGTTGTTACACCCTACATGAAATTGGCACACATTACTCCCATAATAAAAAATTCCTCCAGAGATAAATCAGATCTTTCAAACTACCGTCCAATATCAAACCTCTCCTTTATATCTAAAACACTTGAAAGAGTTATAGCAGCACAATTAAATAACTACCTTATCAACAACAATATACTAAATAAATTCCAAAGTGCCTATACTAACAACAAAAATACGGAAACTGCACTAACCCATATACTAAATAACATCCTACTTTATCCCACTAAATATTGCTCCATCATTGTTCTTTTGGACCTTACAGCTGCATTCGATACTATAGATCACAATATTATGATCCGTCGACTGCAATGCATTGGTTTGTCCAGTACAGCATTAGAATGGTTCATCTCCTACCTCGATAGTCGTTCTTACTCAATTAGAATTGAATCACACTTAACTAAACCACGACTAATATCAAACGGAGTTCCACAAGGATCCGTTCTCGCCCCTATCCTTTTTAATATATATTTATCTCCCCTACTAGATATTTTTGATAAATACCCAGACATCAACTTCCATGTATATGCTGACGACATACAAATTTACTACAACTTACCGGACCCCTCCTTAAACGTATCCATACTAAATAAATGCCTAGAAGAGATAAGACACTGGCTAGCAGCAAACTCATTAGCACTAAATAGTGAAAAAACAACTGCAATACTGATCAATACATCGCATACCCTACCCTATATACCACCCATCCACATCAATAACCACAACATAAAAATCTCTCCTTACGCTAAAAATCTCGGAATAATAATAGACAACAAACTAACATTCTCCCAACATATTACTGAAATATCCAAATCTGTGAACCGCACACTACATACAATACGACTAATAAGACCCTCAATAACGACAGAACTTGCTAAAACTCTCATAACAGCCCTAATACTTCCTCGCCTCGACTATTGTAATTCCATTCTACATAAATCTAATAAAAACACAATAATACCACTTAATAGACGACTTTATTCAGCTGCACGTACTATATATAGAATTCCCAAATACTCTAGAACCCACATTACCCCCTACCTAAAATCACTTCACTGGCTCCCTATCACACAACGTATACAATATAAAATATTACTTATGATTCACCATGCCACATATTATAATAACCCCGACTACCTGACCGACTTACTAAATGAACATAATCCCTCCAAACCACAACGTACCATATACAAATACAAATTATTCATCCAAAACTCCCGCAACCTAACAAGAAAACAAGAAACTGCTTTTTCATTAGCTGCCCCTAAACTATGGAATAGCCTACCATATGACATAAGATCAATATTTTCGACCCCCATCTTTAAAAGTAGGTTAAAAACCTATCTTTTTAACATGGCATATACAAATTAATTTTTGAAAACACGGCCGAAAACTCTACTAAGAAGTTGAATGGCAGTGTCTAAACCATTAGGTTACAAGGTTACTACTACTACTACTACTACTACTACTACTACTACCACTACCACTACCACTACCACTACCACTACCACTACCACTACCACTACCACTACCACTACCACTACCACCACCACCACCACCACCACCACCACCACCACCACCACCACCACCACCACCACCACCACCACCACCACCACCACCACCACCACCACCACCACCACTACCACTAACACTACCACTACCACTACCACTACCACTACCACTACCACTACCACTACCACTACCACTACCACTACCACTACCACAACCACAACCACTACCACTACCACTACCACTACCACTACCACTACCACTACCACTATTACTACTACTACTACTACTACTACTACTACTACTACTACTACTACTACTACTACTACTACTACTACTACTACTACTACTACTACTACTACTACTACTACTACTACTACTACTACTACTACTACTACTACTACTACTACTACTACTACTACTACTACTACTACTACTACTACTACTACTACTACTACTACTACTACTACTACTACTACTACTACTACTACTACTACTACTACTACTACTACTACTACTACTACTACTACTACTACTACTACTACTACTACTACTACTACTACTACTACTACTACTACTACTACTACTACTACTACTACTACTACTACTACTACTACTACTACTACTACTACTACTACTACTACTACTACTACTACTACTACTACTACTACTACTACTACTACTACTACTACTACTACTACTACTACTACTACTACTACTACTACTACTACTACTACTACTACTACTACTACTACTACTACTACTACTACTACTACTACTACTACTACTACTACTACTACTACTACTACTACTACTACTACTACTACTACTACTACTACTACTACTACTACTACTACTACTACTACTACTACTACTACTACTACTACTACTACTACTACTACTACTACTACTACTACTACTACTACTACTACTACTACTACTACTACTACTACTACTACTACTACTACTACTACTACTACTACTACTACTACTACTAGTACCACTACCACCACCACTAATACTACTACTACTACTACTACTACTACTACTACTAACTAGTATACAGGCTGAGGCGTTGTGGTAATAGGAAGGGTGAAGGTTCTTGAATCTTTCTTGACCGGCTGTATCCCAGAAATCTAGGTCAAAGTACGTATTTAAGTATAGGTGGCGATACTAGTAGTGTCGGTTACAGTTTGAAAGTATATTTATACATATTATGAATTATAAAATAGTTTAGCTATATAAATAGGTATTAGAATAACTAATGCAATGAGTAAGAAGTAGGTCACCTTAACATTAATGTGATAATAAATATTTAAGTGAAGAAAGTAATGGGAGATCAATATATTGATGAAAGATGGAGGGGACATTAGAAATATTAGAGCATTATGGTTATAAGTGAAAACTTCATCTAAGTTCCTGGATGGGATAAAAAGGACTCCACCAAAATAAATAGATAAATAATATATGTATAAATATTTAATAATAAAATTATACATGTTACATTATAGGATAGTTTTTTCGATTAGAGTTAATGCTTCTATAAAAAGCTGACAATGTTTACATCTCACAGTAATACTAATACAACAAGATTCACTTGTACATATAGATATATCATCTAAAACTAATGAAATAATGCATAACTAAATATGATCTGTAGTGGTTAACATCTGCATTGGATTACTCGCTTCAGAGAATTATTCTAGAACAATGGATTAACATTTAAGTATTTAACAAACTAAAGTAGTGTTATTATTAATAACTTATTATAGAGTGGGTGATTGATGCATCATGCTTTACAAAGTGGTATTGATTACAAATGTACACAGTAGATATACATCAGGTACAGGCTAAGTAGCACTACTTACTCTGAATAGATACAGATCAAGTACAGAATAAGTAGCACTACTTAATATGAATAGGTACATAGATCAGGTACAGGCTAAGTAGTACTTACTTACTAAGTACATGTGTACTAACCGACAGATACCTCGACCCCGTCTATTGTGGTCTTGTGTTTGAACAATGTTAGTGCGAAAGTGGATAGCTGCTGAGGTTGACTAGTGAAGGGGAGATTAGGAGTTAAGGAATTATACATTGTCTCTCTCTCAGTCGTAGTCCCATCCTCTATATCTCACTTCTTCTCATCTCCCTTCTTATCTCCCTTCTTCTCTCTATCTATCTGTCCCTCTCTATTCTCCATGCTATATTTCTATAGCCCTCCTCTTCCCTCACCCCTTCATTATCACTCTGCTCCGGCTAGTTGTTTGTGAATTATAGCGAGGTAATACTCTAGTAAAACACAATATTGTAATGATCTAGTAAATGATCCAGTAAACTATCATCAGTCTTATTGTTATTATGCTTAGTTAGTACAACGTAATACTGCGTGAGTGCATATATGAACAGTGGTTGGTATGCTAGATGAGTTATTCAGCTAGCATTATAACACTGTATTCTATTACTATATGTATAGGTTACGCTAAATCTCTTACTATCTAAGTTAAACGTTACATCGATTACTATATACATTATAATGCTACATTGATAGCTACATAGATATCTACATAGATTATTACATAGATAGTTATATAGATAGCTACATAGATTGCTACATCGGGTTCGGAAATGAAAAGGATACTATCCGTCCATGAGAAATCTTTCCACGAGTCTGCAATGTGTCAGGTGACAGTGATTAATGTGTTGTTTAGTATTGTGACACTTGTTATTATGACACTTGTAATTATTATGACACTTATTATGTGTTTTTGAAGTCATAATAAACTATTATATTATTATTTATTATTATGGTATTAGTTAATTGTACATTATAATACCTCCAAGTAAAATTAGTCAAGAATTACATAGTGTATTATGTAATATGTCTAAGTAGAATGATTTTTATTGAATATTTAATTATAATAAACATCAAATGATTATATAGATGTAGATTTATTAATTAATAATTCTATATAGAATTCGTTAAATTTTGAAATTTTAATAAACAAAATGTGGTTTAAATCAAGAAAATTATATAATTTGTTTTTATTATAATTGTATGTTACTTTACTTTTTAATACTTGTATAATACTGATGTAAACTTATTTATATCAAATATTATTCATTAATATATTATATAACAAAGTTACAATTTATTTAATATATTAATATATCTTAACAATAAACTATTTAATTTATAAATAATAATAATCTAACTTCACATAATAATTAATACTTTCAGTTGAAACTTTACAAAGTAGCATAATAACTTACTAAGATAGTAAGTACTTATTAAGTAGATACATAGTAACAAACTAAATCAGTAACTTATAAGTATACTTACACAGAAAGTAAGTTTGGGAGATTTAGTTAAGTTTAAATACAATGATCTATTGTAATACCACTAGTTTAGTATTAATTAATCATGAATTTCATGTATAGGGTTTTTTATATATAGTAAAATATAAATAAATTAATAAGTTAAATTCACTTTATAACTAAGTTTAAAAGTGTAAACTTAAATATACATTTATTTATTAATAATTTAATTTCCAGTAATCTCCTATGATAAATTTGTTTTTTGATGATAATATATGAGTTCATATTTAACATTACAATTTGTATATTTAATATTATTCTATTTAAGAAATATAATAAAATTAGTACAAAATTATATTAATTTATAAATTTCAAAATAAATTCAAAATTATTTTGAAAATTATAAATAAGTTTATATTAAGTTTATATTAACTATCAAATAATATGGTATTTAAAATATAAATATTAAATATTAAAATAAAATACCTATTATTATAATAACTATAATAATTATATAAATCACCGAAATATCATATAAATTAGTTATTTCTCGGTATTTATAATAATTATAAATTCCTAGAAATTATTATAAAAAAAGATTGTTGTTTATTACTTCTTATTAAAATATAATTACAAAATAGAGATATACATTATAATCTATATATTAAATAGTATTTACTTTGATTTTCCTACTGCGCTATCCCCTAAACATATAATTTTTATAGATGATTCGTTAGTTTTTTCATCATTACTTGTTGAATCAGCCATGTTGTCAATAAAAACAAACAAGAAGCACCATGGGAAATATATTTAAATTATGAGATCTATTTTAATAATTCTGTAAATTGGTCATATAATATTCTAAATTTAATTTGTTTATCTTTTATAATAAATAATTGTATATATTACAAATAATTTCATATTTCAATATATAATAAACTCTATAATAATAATTTATGAATTAATTTGTGTTTCGATACAAAGACATTAATTTATGGGATTTTTAAATTGCTACAATTTTCTTTAATTACCAGTATTTATTTATTAACACATATATTTCTTTGTGACTTTATATAATTATGACAGAAGAGTAAGTACAACGTATATTAAAGTTTACTTATTATCATGATATATTTATATATAACTTACTTTGCATATACTATGAGTACTTATATTATTCATTTTTTAAATATAAATTTAAATAATTAACATGCGGGAAAAGAAATGCACAAAAGTAAATATGTAAAACATATTCTGTACACTTATACGGTATAAGTTATACGTATATAGGGATATATGTAATAGTTAATTTGATATAACATTATTATGTTGTACTTTTGATATTAAACATATAACCGTAACGTAGTATAAGTTATTGAGAATATAATATTTATAAAAATATTGATTGTTAAAATTTAACAATTTTAATTATTTAATAAATATGTGAATTAACCATTGGATACAAATATACAGCCATAGAGCTAGAGAGAAACTTTCTCTCTAGCTCTGTGTATACAGCATAGCTCATCACATAGTATAATAACATTATTATATTAATAAAAGTCTTTTAAAAAGACACAGATTTATTTTACGGTTATAATTTTTAATAATTGAATATGGTAAATATATTCGCGATTTTTAAAATATGCTAGATCGTGAATCTCGAACCAGGCCGCCGATTATTATTATTAGAATTTCAGAGTTCAATTTTTATTTTGGTGATTTGTGATTTATTTGGTTTAGTTTTATTTTGCTGCTTATTTAGCTGCATTATATCCCCGAGTGAGACTATAAAATTTATCATAATAATTATGTTACTATAAGTTATAGTATAACATATATAATGCATATAATGTTCAGTTGTGCATATATAAGTACCGCCCACCTTGAACTCTGACATTATTATAATAACAATCGGCCGCCTGCTTCGAGATAATTCGACTAAATAATTTAGTAAATGCCCGAAACATTCTTTACTCTAATTAGTGATTATATATATATAGGTACAAATCTAAACTAACACCCAATATTTAAAAAAAACAAACACGTGAGGCGGGAGATGAATCATTGAATTAAATTTAAGTTGATCATAATTTGAATTAGGTCATAAAATGTACATAGTATAGAAAGGAATGATGTCCTCATTCCTTTATTATCATATAATATGTATATATATATATGTAAATATATATCAATATATTATATTTATATAATAATATAACACGGTATATATAAATTATTATAGATATGTTACTTTAAATTTTTGAATAATTGAAATTGGATATATATATATTCATTCTGCATCTCGCATTTTTTCTTTTTAACTATCGTGCGTTAGTTATAACCCTGATTCTTTATATATACAAAATGTATATATCATATTCTCATGATGATTATATCTATATATATATAGATGTGTGTTACACCGCCTATATATAGATACGTGATTATCAAATCACTAGTCCGAATAAATAATTTTGCGGACAATTTCAGAATAGCGTATTAAAAGGGGGATGCATGAGTTGGGAACGGTTTTCAAAATGTTATCAGCAATTGAGGCGGCGGCGAGCGCACATAGTGCTATATATATTATATATATATATATATGTGTATATATATACTATATATAAATTATATAATATAATATATATATATATATAATATAATATAAATATAAATAAAATATATAATATATTTTATATAAGCTTCATCAATATCGGTAGACATTGATGAGTGAATATAAACATATAATCTATTGTTAACTGTATTATACAGTTAAAATGATACAGTGTATACACTATGCGCGTTTATAAATACTATAATTTTAGCTTATACAGTATAAATAAGTTATACACTCAGATTGTTTATATTTATAAGTAAAATTTATAGTCATAATAGTAGAAGGTATATTATATTAATGTTATACCTTCTACTATTATAAATAATAATTATAGATGTATAGGCATTATTTCTCTGTATTAAAAATGCTGGCACTTTCAAATTGGTCGAAGACCTAATATTAGAATGAACTTCATATAAGTTGAGTATTTAATTTATATTTTTAAATAAAATATCATGATTGACGATACTTCATTATGAAGTTCACATTGTAACTATTATAACTATATAAAGTATACTATTGTTATGTATATTTGTATGCATAATAAACTTTGTTTATTAAATGATATATATGGTGATATATATATATCAAAGAAGATGGGAAATGTATTATTTATTACTTTGAAAACTCTAGAAATATATACATGATTTCTTATATACAAATTCATGCGTAGCCGGCTCATTCGTGTACATGTAATCCACGTAGACATTATTACCAATGCTAACTTGGTATGTAGGCCAATGCTCACATTGTATGTAGGTCAATGATCACTGGTATGTAGGCCAATGCTCACTTGGTATGTAGCCAATGCTCACTTGGTATGTATGCCAATGCTCACATGGTATGTAGGCCAATTCTCACTTGGTATGTATGCCAATGCTCACTTGGTATGTAGGCCAATGCTCACATGGTATGTAGGCCAATACTCACTTGGTTTGTAGGCCACTGCCTATAGCTATACGATATACACAGCACAATATCATTATTTACCAATGCTAAGTCCATCCTCCTCCATGAATAAGCATGTGTATCGTGTATAAAGCTTGCATGTTTATATTGTATAATACCTGAGTTCATATATATAAAGTATAATCAAGTAAAGATTGCTATCCTTGTTCTAGTAGCTCTTCCTACAGTTTCTAAGTATAGCAATTGTTGGCCCTTAATCCCTGGCTGTTATCAAATTCTACATTACATTATGTATATATTCATAAAATGATATATATTAAATTTAACTATAGACTAGTAAAATTATATTTAATTAACGAGCAATAAACTTATTTAATTAATGATATGATCAATGATGTAAGAATCAGAAATTGTAATAAAATATGCAATATTTTATGAATGACCTTTACTCTCTTATCTATATGTTATCACCCCCTTAACACCCCTTACCACCCCCTTCACCCCCCCACAGATTCGAAGACAATGAGTTCGGTGGTGACGGAGATTTTGAAGATGACGAACCTCTCGACGAAGTAGAAAATAATGATGTATGTCCTTGTTACGTCCTTCAATACCGTTACTACTACTGCTACCTCTGCTATCTCTAACATACTAGTCACACACACACACACACCTTTATCATCAGCTGTACTGTAATGTTTAGTAGCCTCCCTCCACCACTACCACTTCTGTCCTGGGTACTAAGCCAGTACTACTACAGCCACCATTACTCACTACCATTACCACTCACTACCATTCTATTGCCTATTTATATTTAAAATCATTTATGTTTAGTCTCATGCTATTATATATATTTGTGTGTAGTAAGTTACTATTAGTAACTCCATCCCTCTCCCCAATATATCATATGTAATAACCCCAACCCCAATACGTAACCACTATAACACCCCCATCCCCCCCACCCTCCACTAGGGTACCGGAGTAGACATAATAGCAGAAGGAGGAGGAGCAGACAGTCTAGCCGTGCCTAAAGAGAAACGCATCACCACCCCTTACATGACTAAATACGAGAGGGCGAGAGTGCTGGGTACACGCGCCTTACAGATATCGTTAGCCTACTACATCACCTACTGCAGTGCCTACTATAGTGACTAATACTACTACTACTACTACTACTACTACTACTACTACTACTACTACTACTACTACTACTACTACTACTACTACTACTACTACTACTACTACTACTACTACTACTACTACTACTACTACTACTACTACTACTACTACTACTACTACTACTACTACTACTACTACTACTACTACTACTACTACTACTACTACTACTACTACTACTACTACTACTACTACTACTACTACTACTACTACTACTACTACTACTACTACTACTACTACTACTACTACTACTACTACATCACCTACTATAGTAACTACTACTACTATAGCACCTACAAATGATTTATAATATATATGAAAAGTTAATTTGTATATATATATATATATAATTTATACATAATTTAATTGATATTATTCGAATAATTAAAACTATATAACTACATGTAAATTATTTAGTTTAAAACTTGTTTCAATTATTATTCAGTTTCATCGAATGCAAATCTATATATTATATTATGAAATTAACATTGAAACTATTGAGTACAATGTGTATAGAATCAGCATTATTGAATACTATGTGTTAATGAGTTATTAAAAGTACAGCAGGTCTTCTGATTAATATCAGTGAATAGGAAATATTGCAATAGACATATTTGAATTTTCAAACATCGTAAATATATATATATATATATATATATATATAAGTAAAGCATAGTATTGATCAAGTATTATTGTATTATTACATGATTGCATATAGTATATGACATATACATAGTTGTACGATAGTTTATCTAAAAGTATATTAAGTCATGCACTAATGTATAATCATAATAATTATTATTAGAAGAATTTTATTTTCTTCTGTTTCGTTTTCGAGTTTATAATATCAATATGGTCTGTACTCCAAAGGGGTTTCAAGCTATAACTGTATACTGCCTGTTGTTGTAACCCATACACTAACTGATCACTAAACAAACGCTACAAATGATGAATCTTACACAATCTAGAATCTCAATGATAACGGCCAGGCCCCCCACACGCAGGCTCTCACACTCTAGTACATAGTGTGTAGTGCTCGCGTGTGTATTAGGGGCCTACATTAACCTTGACCACTACCACTACACTGAACGTCTAGAGGTCACAGGTGTTCAGTGTGTGTGACATTCATACATACGACCTTGACATTCGCGCCGTTATCGATTCTGAAGAAACATGAATAGATATCTGATGTTAACAATGCCATTATTAAATAGTTTTATAGTAATACAATTTTATTTCATATCATGTAATCATGTATGTTAATCAGTCGTATATCTGTATATATATAGAGATATTTAACATTACATACTGATACGTTCATAGTGTTTCATTCTATACAACTTCCTCAGCATTACACATCTCTGATGAAAACCCACATATACCTACCCTAATATTTGCATGTTTGTATGTGTGTATCTACGCTCCATCTGAACAAATGATGATAGTGCAATATATTACTATTACTATAACATATCAATATTAATTGCCACCACCATAATGAGATTAACTCTCTATTACTCCTCCACCTATCTACTAATCACTACTGATAACCCCCTCCTCCACTACTAACCCCCTCCTCCACTACTAACCCCCTCCCACCCCACTACTAACCCCCTCCCTCCACTACTAACCCCCTTCCTGCACTACTAACCCCCTCCCTCCACTACTAACCCCCTCCCTCCACTACTAACCCCCTCCCTCCACTACTAACCCCCTTCCACCCCACTAGGATGTGTGCCCCCGTCATGGTGGCTCTCGATGGAGAAATTGATCCCTTAATCATCGCTGAGAAGGAACTCAAGTTTGTCACCACTACCACCACCACCACCACCACCACCACCACCACCACCACCACTACTACCACCACCACCACCACCACTACCACTACTACTACTACCACTGTATAGTCTAATACAGCCCATTGTATTCATACTACATCACCTCTATAACTACAACTACAGTAATATAACTGTGATGTACACTGTACATTATTAGGTTCATTAGTACATTATTAACTTTATTATAACCCCATACAACTAATAGTAGTGATGGTAGTAATAGCAAAGATACACTTGGTCGCTTATGTAAATGCTAATATGGCACTACACCCAACAAGTATGAAACATGGGTATCTAATTAATTCATACGAAATTAATAATATGTATTTGGTATATATAAAACAGATACAATTAATTTAAAAATCATATTACCATTTTATGTATTTATTACAATAGAAATATCAAATGTATGCATACATTTATTAATAATATTAATATCATTTAGAAATAGGAGAATTATTAATTTA
Organism: Osedax fenrisi; assembly: GCA_964019155.1. Lineage (NCBI taxonomy): Eukaryota > Metazoa > Annelida > Polychaeta > Sabellida > Siboglinidae > Osedax > Osedax fenrisi. Next base: position 29,769,191 of record OZ025246.1, read on the forward strand.
GTAAACATTTAATATGCATATTTCTTATTATAATAAATTCTATTTTTCATAATAATTATAATTCATAACAAAATAAATGTAAGCAATACAATTTGTACCACATTTTTGATCATAACTATTGTTTTAATAATAAATAAATAAAAATAAAAATATGACTTATATTATAGAAATTAACAAGCTTTCCAATGATACTAATTGTATTACAATAGCAACATTATATAACATATTATTCTCATAGCTATCATATATAAACATTTCATAATCTAATATTTCCTAAATTATATACTATATTTATACTTATGCACATAATTATATAAATATGTAATTATATATATATATATTAGGTTGGAGTGAAATTTGAAATAATGATGGCGATATGGTTATGACTCGCGATAATGATGTAACGTTATACGTGGAGAATACATAATGTCACTAATTCACAGATAACGTTACATCACTATCGCGAGTCATAACTATATCGCCATAATTAATTCAAATTTCACTCCAACCTATATATTATATATATTTATATAAATATACATAAAATGTATAAAGCTTGATGTGTTTTATGTTTAATTTGGAAATAATTTTAAATTAATATTCAAATATTTATAATATAATACATTATTTTAAGTATTTAACATTATACGAATCTAAAAATAATTATTGTATCTAATATTAATTGTAAATAGTAAATATTAAATGTACTAAATTAGTCTCTAGATTAAGTAATAATATATATAAGTGTATATTTTACGACAAATTTATATAAATTGTATGTAAATAACAAAGAAATTGATAAATATGACCAAAGTGAATGTGTCTTAATAAATCATTAGACCGTGAATAAAATATTTGTGTATCTCGGGCTTTGGTAATAGTACCCTAATGATTAAATACATCACTTAGAACAGGGTTTCTTAAACTATGGGTCATGACCAGACCTTCCTAAATATGTGCAAACCAGATTTGCACGTATTTAGCTTAAATACGTGCACTTTTGAGATTTCAATACGTGCAAATACGTGCATTAATGATACAATTTAATTTTACTGATATACTAACTTATAATTACATTATTGTTTAATGATATTTAAACAATTATTAATAGACAATATATTATATTATATTATTAGCATAATATTAAAGAATAGTCAATAAAATTAAAGGAATTGATGACATAATTTTATTGAAATAATATAAAACAGGATATAATTTTTAATATAATAATATATTATTCCATAAAACATTGCTACAAGATCAGCATCTCAGTACCGTCCTATTAAATAAAATGCTGTTAATAATTAATTAATGTAATATCAAATTCAAACCTCTTTAATTATATTATTCCAATACGTATTCAACTGATCATACTGTTTACAATGTAGTATTCCTTCCAATGAAAAATCTGACAGACTTGTTCGATAATCTGACTTTTCAAAATTCACTATACTGAAGTCACTTTCAACGTTGGCTGTTCCCGGGAAAACTGTCGACAACCCACCACAGTACATTTTTAATAATGGATAATTTAAACCATTCCAAGTATTAAATGTCATAGTATTTTCATCAAATAAATTAATATTTTTTTTAAATTCACGTTTTAAATTTAAAAATTCTTGCTCTATTATATCAATATCTGATAGAGTGAATGTATTTAACAATCTTCTCTGTTGTCTATGTATAATCTTAGTAAACTCGTTAATTGGTAAATTTACCAATTTACATGGTAGTATTGTTGGGAATTCAACTATGGATGCTTCATTTGAAGAGTCTCGAAGGGATTTAATTTTCGATAAATTTGAAATTAAGTTCAACATATTTATACCAGTAAACTTTAGTAAATCATCTTTTTCTTCAATTGTCAAATTATTATATAAATTTGTTATAAAAGAACCTCGATCCTAAAAAAATTATTTATATAATTCATATTCATATTCATATTAGCTTAGTAATATACATACCATAATATATGCTTTTATATGAATACTCTTTGCACTGAATTTTCTACATAAACTTAATACATTTTCCTATTTATAATACAAATATTATTCAGTTTGATAAATATATCGAAGAAACTAACCTCATTGCCAATGGTTTCTAAATCATATTTTTCAACTTGTATAAATTCTAAGTAAGTGTTCACTAATTCATTTAAAATGTTTTCTTGTTCACATATTATTATGTCCCTGCTTTGTAATAATTTACTCGATTCTGAAGATTCAAATGATATATTTTCAACTATCATTAGTTGAATCCATGGGGCCATATCGTTTACATTTTTTTCCATTAAATATTCTCTTATCTGAACTCTATGTTCTTTGAACCATTTGGTTACATTTCCCATTGACAACCATCGTGTTGAAGATAACTACAAATAGTATTCCTATTAGATTCATATATTTAATCCTTTATTATAAATATATTGTTAATAATAATGATAAATTACTATTGAAATATTTAGGTATCAATTTATTGTAATACAAATTGTCTATACATGTTTTCAAACCATTGGAGCTTTAGTTTTCATTTGAGAAATTAGATTATACTGTCTTCTCAAGAAACTTATTAATTTGGTCAATATCAAATAAAAGTTATCTGTCAAAGATTTAAAATATCTTTGCATAACTAAATCCAACTGGTGAGCACCACACCAAACTCTAAAAAAACCATCCAATGCATCTTTTTCAAATAATGTAGCGACGCCTATAAATATATTTTATAGTTTAATCAAGCATCTTTATAAATGTATTATATTAAACCTACCTTTAATTTTACCAGTCATTTTTCTTTCTCCGTCTGTGGTAACTCCCAACATTTTATTTTTCCAATTAGGTAATAATACATCCATGACGTTAGTAAATGCCTAATAATAATTATTATTATAGTAATACAAACATAATTATATATATATATATATATATATATATAATATAATATATATATAACGTATACTTTGATTATAAACCTTATATATTGCATCCGCAGTATGATGGTCAGGCATTGGAACTGCTAAAATATGTAAATTGACCATTTCATTATAAAACAAACGTATTCTTAAATCAAGGTAAGATGAATTTTGGCATGTTGCCATATCTAAGGCAATTGAGAAACACCATACTTTAGATAAAATTTCTTTTATTCTTTCCAAATTGATTAGACATACACTTCTTGTATATTTTCTAACCATATCACTATGGGTACATCCGATTGATACCATACCAGTTAATTCTTTGGTAAAAGTTAACGCTCTTACTGTATTTCTAAAAGAACTACCAATGCTGATATGATTTATAATTAATTGAAATTGTAATTTATTTGTAATATATATATAAAGTATATCATTTTCTATTTTACATGGTAAATATTTTTTTAAATTTGTAATATCTTGCTCATATTCTTCTTCACTTAAATAATGCTTGAATATTAATTCAATTATATCTTTTGAAATAAATATTTTTACTGTATTATCAGGTTCAATAAAATAATTAGAAATTTGATTTTTCTGTTTCTCAGTAAAATAGGATTGTTTAGATAATGTACATAGACTTTGATATTCTAACCATTTGTTTTTGTGTATTAACTTTAAATGTTGAAGATAGTTGTCTGTCCTAAATGGGTGTGTGAAATATTTATTAGTTTTGCTCCTTTTTCTAACAATTTCGCCGTCTTCATTTTGTTGTTTTTCAAAAAATATACAGAAATTACAGGCTACACCAATTACATTTTCCGTTTTACTACATCTCTGGCTAATCACTAAACCATATGTAATTAAATGTTTTATATTAAATCTGTAATCTCTCTTTGTTGCCATATTAATTATTAAATAAAAAATATTTTTACAAAATTAATTTTTATAAATTTGTATCCAATAATAATAGAAATAACTAATATCCAGGATTAAAATAGAAGCAATATTAAAAATATATATATATAGCAGAAAAATAAATCAATTTTATTATTTAGAATATATCAAACTATATTTTCATTGTTTTGAGGTTATATTTGTATATAATAGTTAAATCTTAAGTGCACGTATATGTGCACTTATACGTGCATTTTAAAATTTACAATACGTGCAAATACGTGCATACGTGCAATTTGCACGTATTTAGTACGGCCTGGTCATGACCCAAGGTATTTTTCAAAGGGTCATGGGGTTTTTTATTAATAATATTAAATTTAAAAAAGAAGATTTCTCTGAAAATTCCGTGTAATAGTAAATCTCAATTAGTATTATTATTGGTGAACAATTACATTCTCAATATTTAAATGATATGTTTAGAATCAAGTCAGCTATTCGACGAGTTAAATTTTCCTGCGAGCCAAAACAAGTAGCAATTATAAGATTTCCTCTATAGAGCATTACGCCCCTCTATTGAGTTTTTCAAGTTTAAAAAAACTCAACTTAAACGATCACGTTTGGACAATGATTCTAGTGTAATGTTTCAATCAAGTAACGTTACAAGAGTATCCTATGAAATAGCGCTTCTTATTGCCAATCAAAAAAGCATACACAATAGGAGAAACTGTATTGACACCCTATGGTTTTATTGTATAATTAAAACTGCCAAATTGCTTTTGGAATAGAAATATGTATACATATTGAGTAAGATTAGTTTATCCAATGATACAATTAAAAATAGAATTGATTAAATGTCAGAAGACATTAAATTACAAGTAATAAAAAAGATTAGAATCTCACTTCTTTTTTTTTACAACTCGATGAATATATAGATATTTCTCACATCTCACAGTTATTAGTATATGTACGTTACATTCACGATAGCAAAGTTGAAGAAGAATTTATATTTTGTAACCTTTAAAAACAACGACATAGGCTATTGATATACCTTATCTTACCAGGTCGAGCTTGCTCGGCATTAAATTATTGATATAATGAACATATTTTCAGAATTTTTCGAAAAAGAAGAACTATCTTGGTCAGCATTAACTGGTGTATGCACAGATGGAGCTCCAGCAATGCTAGGATCAAAATCAGGATTTGCTACTTTAGTAAAAAAGAAGAATCCAGATATCACTATAATTATATATTGCATGATTCATCGAGAAGCTTTAGCGTCGAAAACTATTCCTATTAATATGAAATCGGTTTACAAACATCAAAATGGTTAATTTTATTTTAAAAAGTGCACTTAATACACGTATTTTTCGGATTTTATGTCAAGAGTTGAATTCTACTAACAAGGACCTTCTTTATTATACAGCTGTCAGATGGTTGTCGAAAGGTAATGTTATAGCACATGTATTTGAGCTCATGGATTAATTAAAAATCCATTTTTAATCTCAAGGTAAAAGTACAGAACATCCGTTTATTATAATTATGGATTATACATTTCCTATTCCTGAGGAAATGGAAAACGAATTTCTTAGTTTAGTAAATAATACATCCATGAAAAATGTATTCAAACAAGAAGAAAACATATCAGATTTCTGGACAACGATATCTTCACAATATCCAAAATAGGGCAAAAAAGTGCATGCGAATACTTTTACTATTGTCATCAACGTATTTATGCGGAAAAGGATTTTCTACATTATTGAATATAAAACCAAAAGCTAGAAATAAACTTTAAGCAGAATGAGAACTGATATGCATTTTAAGCAAGACTTTGGCGAATATTTCAAATTTAGTATATAAAAAAACAAAGTCACAAATCATGAATGATTCAATGAATATTTTAAGCAAATCTGTTTTTTATTTTCAAAATAATTGTGGGTAATAGTAACATTTTATTTTATGAAAAGGGTCATGACAACAAAAGTTTAAGAACCCCTGACTTAGAATGAATCTATTTATATTAAAATTATCAAATTCAATTTAAAACATTTTAGCTCTAATCAAATTAAACTTGTTTGTTTATATTTTAATTCTACAATAAAATGAAATAATTAATTTTGATAGTTTTCATTTTAAAGTAATTTTTAATTATAAAATAATTAAAACATATATTGGATTACTATACGAATATTTTAGTATAAATTCAAAATGTATTAATATGAATTAAAATTAGTTCATAATAATTATTGACATTATTATTAATTATAGAAAACAACTAATGTTAATATATTTTATATTTTAAATACAATTTTAATTGATTTTAATGTACACAGATAGTATGATATTAGTAATGTGACTTTATTAGGGTACATCATTGAATGTTGTTGTCGTAAAATAAATAAATATAATATTTATTTTTAACAAACTTAGTTATTTTCAAACATGTATTGCAATGATGATATAGACCCTCACCATAATCTAGTTAACACCTATATATCACTATGCAATACCCTGTTACCCCCCCCTCACTGTTATCCCCCCCCCCCTCACCTGCAGAGCTCGTAAGATTCCCATCATCATTAGAAGATACATGCCAGATGGAAGCTATGAAGACTGGTCTATTGATGAACTCATTATTTCTGATTTATGAGAAACCTCCACCACCACGTACAACTGTATATATTTATTTTTATCTTATAAAGTTATTTCTGTATCTATACTCGTAGATATAAAAATGAAATGCTATGATATATATTAAAGAATGATTTTATTATAATATGATATTATTTATTCACTTATTTATTTACTTACAAATGTCATTAATTATTGATTATTATAAAATAAAGAAACAATAAATAAACATAATGTTATAGTATCTCTACCTGGAGTTAGCTTTTATATATTTCAACAATTGTAATATGGTAAATTATAGTAATTATAAATAGATATATTTATCAATTTTAACCATGGAAACTTATAAAATACAATATCTAGTATTGAAAATATAGTTATATGTTAAAGTTATTCTACTTAACACAACTAATCCTTATCTTCTTTATAGGTAACAAAATAAGATAATTTATTTACTTTTCATTTTTCAATGATTATATGAAAATAATATAATATTTAAGATAGATAATTAAAAATAAATATTATTATAAAAATAAACTACAAAGAAAATTATATATAATACATTTTTAAAAATTTAAAAATGTTCAAAAGAATATTTATGTATTATGTTAAATAATTATATTAAATTATATGTTAATAGTTGTAATCTAACATTTAAAATATTTCATTAACTTTAAAGTTTGTATTATATATTATCAAAATTTAAACTTTAAAGTTTGTATTATATATTATCAAAATTTATGACTTAATACAAATTTAATATGTAATTTTATAATAAGTCACAAATTAATTATTAGAGTTAGTATATTTATGTTATATATACAATTATACGAATAACTTTCATAAGTAAAATATATTAAATAAAAGCAAAGTAATTAAATATTTAATATAATGTTAGCATTTTGTATATTTATTTTGTTATTAGAAAATTTATTTTAAAATAATTTAAGTCTATTTTAATATTAACAGGATGATCACAACAGTTTATTTTAATAACTCATTTTATAATTAGTTAACATTATTTTTTATTATTACTTTTAATTTAAATATTGGAAATAAAAATAGTACTAAATTCAATAAATATTGAAGATTTTAATTTTATTGTGTAAGGTTTTAACCGTGTAGATAATTGAAGAATTAAAATACATATGATAATTTTATTTATATAATATATATATTTAATATTTTTAATAAAAACTTGAGAAAATAGTTTTAAAATTTAAGATTTACAATATAACCTATATAAACCCTAATAAATTAATTAAATAAATAATTAACCCTAATAAATATATAATATTTCACTCTGTTATATAATGAATATATAATCTTTATTTAAAGTATATTATATGATTACCAAGTACTTTATGCATATGGGAAATGAATCTATAAGTGATAATTAGACATTTCTACCGTATGTTTATCATGATATTACAGTGATAATATAGAGAACCATATTTATAATATATAGTTCCAACATCAATATATATCTTTACAAATTGATCAGCTTTCATTAAAACCATGGATGACTTAATATGATAGTGGCATGATAAGGGACATTAGAGCCATCCATATAAAACGAATTTTGTAGACACATTTGTGCAAACTTTGAAATTAAATTTCATTATTTAGATACATTTTTCTAAAATTATTTGCAAACGTGGCACATAATTTTCAGAATTTAATAAATATTTAGTTAACAATCAACACATTTGCAAATCAAAAATAAATTATCTGTAGAATATAATAAAAATAAAGATACTTTATATAAGCCTAGAATTAATATATTTTACTTCATTGAATGAATCAAAAATTATTTTAACTGAATAAACAGTGGTTTATTAATTTGTGTTTGTAGACTTATCTTCCATTATGTTTGATTGAATACCATTAATAATAATTTTAGATATAAAATATGTATATCAATATAAATAAAAAATAATTTTAAAATACAACATTTAAAAAAAATTAAACAATTTATCTAATAAAATTTAATTAAATCTATTAATAATCTTAATATAGAATTTGTAAACTTTGTGTTTTATTTTTAAAAAAATTACAAACTCTTTGTTTTATTTGCAAATTATTTTCAAATATTTTGCAAACTTTGTATTTTATTTTCAAATTATTTTAAACATTTTTGCGAACTTGTGTCTTATTTTCAAAAAAATTACAGAAATCTGCGAATAATGAAAATTATTTACAATATTCGATAATAAATTACAAAAATATTCGAAAAAATTTAAATTTTTGCTTCAATGGGATATATAAGTGAAAACTTCATCTAAGTTACTGTAATCCACTAAAATAAAAGAAAGGTATATATCGATATTGTTCATAACTCTAACTAATTGCATATATTTCAATTGTCAATAGTAAGTGCACTTACATATATATATAGTATATAGAGAGATAGTGCGAGTGCTAGTAGGTTAGATAATTTCCTACCATGGTAGGCAATTATCTAACCTACTAGCACTCGCACTATATCTCTATATACTATATAGGACTTGCACTATCTCTCCATATACTAGTACTTTAACTTTATATAATATTTTATTATGTTTACATATTTTCAGCCGCATTCCGTATTCCATGACTCATAATTAGTAATACCTAACATAAGTATTATAAAATAGTTTAACATGTGAAATGTCAATTATGAATGCAATATGTCATCCACTAGGGCGATATGTCCCCCCACATTAATATCTAAGGGGACCTCCTATGTATTGGCCCCCCCCACTTTTACCACCTAATTTATTTTGATTGATTGGTCATACAAACAAAATCGTTCCTGACAGCCACACAATATACAAACCACCTTAGAATGAATACAAAAACCTACTACATGTAATGCCTCGTACATTTATGTATTGTAATATTTATTATTTAAGAGACTAATCAATGTTATATACTAATAATGATGTAATATATCACTGGTATATTTCCTATATGAATGTGGTATATTTGCTTCATACGTTGAAACATTACTTAGTTTCGGTAATAGTATATGACATTGTTAGTAAATACAGTAAGTCTATTCTGTGGTCGATATGTAGACACAGATGTAAGACCCACTTAGAAGATGTATGAAGTAGACAGCTAATATTGACTTGATCATACAGCTAGTGAGCATGGTTATATAGTTTGCCAGCTCTTTAGTTTACAATCTGTATTAAGTGAACTAATGTGAGGTAGGCAATATCTAGAAGTAGATTTTAAACACAATAATCCAATATAACAATTGAAATGTGACAATAGTGTGATGGTATAAGTTATTGTGATGAAGGATAATAGATGAACGAATCCTATAATTAATAATTATATTATATAATTTACATATTAATACTTGCAAAATGGAGATTATTAAACATAAAATAAAATATTAATTTCAGTGAAGCTTATTAGCAAATATTGACCAGTATAGATATGATAAGCTATAATACTTATGTTATCCAGAGAAATACTAATTAATGTAATTATTTGAAAAGAAGATATACAATATACTACTTTTCATATGGGATATATATAAATGTAAGCAACATATCAAAGCAATTGTGTAGAAATAAATGATCGGCTCTCATTAAAACTATGGATGCCTTAACATGAGAGCGGCTTCAAAGGGATATTAGAGATATATGGTTATAAGTGAAAACTTCATCTAGGTTCCTGGATGGGATTATTATTTTATGAAAGGACTCCACTAAAATAAAACAATATTAACTGATGCATTCAAGGTCAAGATGAGAAGGTGGTTAAGAGAAACTACAACAATAAGAATGAAGATCTATGTTCGTTAATCTGTTTACTTACAAGTATTAATAATACCAAGGACATAAGTCGTAATACCATGTCCTTAATGATTTCTCTTCATCTTGTGTAAGATAATAATTTAATATATTTTTTTCCACACAATTTGAAACTAGTAAAGTTAACATACGCATTTGATATATAGATTTAAACAATAGCATATTTATATTACTATTTTAGTTTACTATTAAATACTATTTTATTATGTATTATACAACCTATTCTCTGTAAATTCAATAATATATTATATCTTATAAGAACAGTATTATAAATGTTATCTTATGATATGTAGCTTGCATTATGTAGGTATATTTTAATGATATTAGTCAATAAAAACAGTATTTAAAATGAAAAACAACTTTCACTCATATTATAATTATTTAATACGAAGGAATATTATATATATATATATAAATATATGTTAAAATGAATATACTGATACCAATGATGGTTGGCTGAATAGAATAAACATGATTTATGTTCGTTTAATAATTATATTTAAAATATTTATTCAATTACGGTAATTTACTAAAGTAATGATATATTATGATACAAATAGTTACAGAGTACATACAATGGGGGTACACGGGGTACATACAATGGGGGTACATGGTACACATAATGGGTACACAGGGTACATACAAGGGGTACATGATACGGATGATAGGCTTCATGTTATGACATTAATAATGAATGCACGAGGGAACTAATGCAACTGTATGAATAATAGACATGACGGGGGGATGGTAATCAGTGTTGTAAACGAGAGCGTTTCATTGGCTGAGAAGAATATTACGAGATTTCGAATAAATTAGAGAAGCGGAAATAGTAAAGAATTAAATAATATACTAGAGATAGTAGTAGTGATAGTAGTGGGAGTGAAATGAAAGTGAATGTTTACTAGAGACGCATGTGTTGTGTAAGAGATGATCTCTGTGAGGATATGATGTAGTAACTAAACGTGGCTAGGGGGTGTTGATGGGGCTAGGGGGGGGATAAGAGAGAGTGGTGGTGTTCTCTAATGAGGTGGGGGCTAGAAGGGACGGGGTGGAGGTACATACAGACAGCTGGTTGAGGGTACTAGAGAGGGGGTGGGGGTACTAGAGAGGGGCAGGAAACTACTTGATGTGATTGAACTCCTTATCATCGCGGATATGTTTGCGTGTTGTGAAACCTATCCTCGTCTTGCCGTAAGAGTTAGGGCCACTCGATGTTACTGTGTTTCTGTGTGTAAGGGTGTAGGGGTGTGTGTGTGGGTGAAGGTGTGTGTAGGTGTGGGGGTATGTGGGTAGGTGTAGAGGTGTGTGTAGTACAAGGTATATGTATACTTTTTTTATTTTCCTACATAGAAAAGTGCCATCTCGCTCGGAATAACTCCTCTTATTCATTACAAATATAATAAAAAATAATAATTGAAAACGATAAAAATTCTGAAAGCAAAACAATATTTTAAAAAGATAGGAATTTACATTGAAAATTAACGAACAAATTTAAATTACATATACAAATTTTTACAAGTAAAAATTGCCTTTTAGCATATGTAGTATATAAAAACATCCTTAAAAAATGTTTTTTTTAAAAATAATTAAATCGATCTACGGAAATTTTAATTTAATTTTTAAATTTGTTTTCTAAATCGAATGAGAAAATTATCAATGGATAATATTTAAAAAAAAATGTATAGTATATATGTTTATATATCATCATTATATAAATATAAAATTATAAGTAATATTATAAAATTAGTAAATAATTTTTCAAAAAATTACTTTTATTGAGCATTTTAATATAAAATCAATTTTTTGATAAAGTAGTCGTAACATTTTTTATTATTATTATAAAACTCGTAAATATGCATTATAGGCTCACAACAAAGTGTTATGCTTAATTAAAATAATTTATCAAAGAAATAATCGAATAAATTAGAGTAGAATAACAATGTTATAAGTGTGAATCAGTTGAAAGCGTTTGATATCTACAAGCCACACTTTTATATAATCTGATATGTGACGTATAAAGTAATTAAAGAACAATTTCTTATTGGGTATATATAAAATTAGAAGTAAACATATTATTATATGCATTATTACATGCGTGTATACATTATGTGAATGGGATTAGATAACAAATAGAATTCTGTATAAACTGAATCTAAAGTTAAGTTAAGGCTAAATTAATATTTTAAATGTATATTATTTCTTGTTCTACATTATAATTTTAATTATATTTTATATATTTATAATGTTTTATCATATTGTATTAATGAATAAATGGTTAAAAATATATAATATATTATATATATATTATACTATTAATAAATTTAATAGTTGTTATAATTTATTTTCTTATTTATGTATTTTATAAGTTTAACAATATTTATAAGTTAAATTTTTCATAGAAATAATATTTATAAACCTTATTTAAAAGATAATATTTTTTATACATTATTGATTACAATAACAAAAAATTAAACAAATTAATTGTAAAAAAATAACGTCCCCATAATGAGAAAGATAACACAAAGGTCAACAATATTTGTCATTAAAAGTCTGTTTTTATATTTAAAGCAGGGTTGTTCGTTTTTTTGTTTTTTTTATCAAAAAAACCATAGTTTATTTGGTTTTTGTATATAAAATTATTAATAAATATATTAATTTCAATATTATATCATTTAAAATTAGTATCAATATTAATAATGATAGTATATATTATGTATATTATATAAATTATACCTTATAATTTTAAATTATTAAGACAGTGTTGTTGGTTATTATCGTTTTAAAAAAAACCAAAACAAAAACCACAAAAAATAACAACCCTATCAATATTATTAATAATTGTATAGGTTATATAAATGTATTCATTTAATAACAAGCCTGGTCGAAATAAAAATATAATGTGGATAGAATTTACTGAATCCTTGTATAAATTATACTACAATACTTTTTAATTTAATATATACGAAATATCTAATAATAATCATTTATCTTTAGAAGTATTTATTACAAATAACATTCAATATAATTATTTAATAAATAAAAAAACCAATATTCTTCACACAAAAAACCAAATAAACCGTTTTTTTTTGTTTTAAAAAAAAACAAAAAAAAGCAACAACCCTGATTATCAGTGTAGAGAAAGGTGAATATTTAGTTATGGATAATGCACTTTTCTTGTATGATAATCTATATCTAATAAATTAATATATTAATATTGATAAGAATATATAATTGTTAGTACTAAATACATGTGTTCAGTAAGGTTCATCATTGCATAGTGATGACACACACATTTATATTAGTGATCAGGCATTGCTAATGTTATAATGAAGCCTAGCTAGAGATGTCAGCAATACTATATACTAATGATATTACTTACTAATAATACTATTACATTATGGTAAAGTGCCATACACTGCCGGAATGTAATTGTAATAATGTCATTATAAAACCTAACTAAAGTAATTGTTAATAAAATAGGAAATATTATCTTTACAATATGGCATAAATTATGCTTCATGTGAAATAGAACTTATAATATAAGTATTTTAAAACTATGAATATCTGTCATAAATATTATATTTATATTATTTTTTATATATTTTGTATTATTATTTATAATCATGATATGTATTTCACATTTATTTATTTGAAAATATGCATGTCATATATACATATTTCATGACATTTTGTATTTGTTCAATAAAATAGTAAACATTTAAGACATATTAAAAAGAAATATTTTTTCCAATTGTATTCACATAAATATTTAAATTATATAATAATGTTTGTATTAGTAATTTAACATAAGTGATTGTTTCTAAATAAATGTGAACTTGTAGTTATAACTTGTAGAAAAATGCATAGGATAAAAAAAACATACACTATATTATTTATAAAAAAAAAACAAATATGATAGGCTAATTATTTGTTCGATGATTTAAATTGAATTCGTATTTATATTTTAATCTTATTTATACTATATAATATTGATATAAGATAAATGTTAGATGGACTATTAGGTGAACAAGCTAGCTAGGAAGGGTGTTAGCTAGTGCATGACAAGTGTGTGCTGTGTTACCTGCCGATATTTCTCATTCGCATCCTCGCTTCCATCGGAATCTCTTCCTCGCCCTGGTGTGCATAGGTTTGTATAGGTTTAAATATGTGTGTATATATTTATTAGCTTTATATAATGTGATATTACTTATTATAATAAAATATACTTATTATATATATATAAATATAATTTATTACATTATATGAAATAGAAACTTGGATAATAATTTTATAACAAAATAGATAAACGAAGACTTAATTAGACTGGATTATCTCCTAATAATAATATTGTTGTTCAACACACAATGACTTGATATAGCAAACACTGATAACATTGCGTTACAGGGTAGGTAAATAAAGCTTGTTTAGAGCTACAGAAGGCTAGTGTGTATGACTATATCACTACCCCCACCCCCGGGGTTATAGCTGTTACAGTAGATATAGGAGGAGGGGAGGGAAGGGGTGGAGTAAGGCGGTAAAGGAAGGGGATGAGGTAAAGAAGCAAGGAGGGTATGAAATGAGGAGAGGGGATTTGATAACGAAAGAGAAATATAATGAATACGGGGAAGAAAGGAGAGGAAGGAAGGAATAGAACAGGAAAGGAAGGAGTGGAAGTAGAACATGAAGTAAGGATAAGGGCAAGATAGAGAAGAGAATGGGGCAGGGTTCCATTATTTGGGGTAAAAACCTGTTTTTACCGGGCAAAAATGGCAAAAAGCGATAAAAACCTATCTCTACCATGTTAATTTACGGTAAAACATAGTACTCATTAAATATAATACTTTTAAAAAAATTGTATATTGAAATTTAAAGTAATATTGATTCATTTATATATACATGTTATGGCTAATTAATCTAGCAGCTTTATTTGAAAATGTGTCCAAACATTTT
Source organism: Osedax fenrisi (assembly GCA_964019155.1). Taxonomy (NCBI): domain Eukaryota; kingdom Metazoa; phylum Annelida; class Polychaeta; order Sabellida; family Siboglinidae; genus Osedax; species Osedax fenrisi. The sequence continues at coordinate 29,784,383 of OZ025246.1, forward strand.
ATCACTTTGCTTTAATTATGCCATTCATAGTACATTTATTTTTTCAAATCTAACTGGTTTTTGAGGTATACCACCCTTATATTGTAAAATTAACAAGTTGATGTAAATATATAAATGAAATAAAATCATACTGTGCTATATATTCATAAAATTACACAATGAAAATATCACTAAATAGTTATACAGTATTGTAAAAAAATATATGTTTATAAAAACTATATTTAATTTCATATAATTAAAAATAAATATTCTATTCAGTATTTATATATATATATATATAATCAACAATATCTATAGATATATTTAATTAAATATCATGGTATCAAATCAAATAATAAATACAAATAATTTCTCAATGAAAATATTATTAGTTCTATTGTTTAATATATATATATATTTTTTAAATATTAAGCCCCTGTCACACCGAAAAAGTTGGCCGATTTTTCACCGATATCGTACAGATTTTCTCTCTCTGTGCGACATCCCTACCGATATATCACCAATATATCACCGATATCGTGACAATATCGCTATTCATAATTTGGAGATATCTCTAAATATTTAACGATTTCTCGACGATTTCGTTACTGCGCATATCGGGTGACAAATCGGTCGCTTTTTTTGGTGTGAATGGGGAATTTTATATATATATATATTGAATTATTTACTCATTTATTTAAATTTCAATATCATATTATTTATTAAAAATTTTTTTTCTTTACATAGATTCAAATTAATAAAGGTTGTTTTTAAAAAATGTTTAAAAAAATCTTATAATATTGATTTTAATGTAGTGATGTTTAACTTTATAATTGTATATTATCTATTACATATAAAATCTATAAATAATATATAATTGTAAATTATATAGACAATAGTAGGTTTAATATATTATAGATAATATTATATTTAATAATATAGATAACACTAGGTAAAAACCTGTTTTTACCGGACAGGTTATTACCGCGGTTATTACCATAGGCGGTAATAACCTATGGAACATTGGAATTGGGTAAACATATCGTACACACACTAACCTCTTCATCTGAACTCTCGCCGAAAGCATTAGCCATCGTCAGTTTAGGTTTGATTTCCTTGACCTAGTGAGTAAGTAGGTCATGTCAAGGTCATACGAATATAGCACGCTTTACGCTGACCCAGATAAACAGCACACATATATAAATGATATAATATTTCATATACATTGATAGCATAATAGATTGCGGTATAAGGGAGCAAAAGAAACAGCCTGATTTGTACAGCCAGATATCAGCGAACATAGACATCTGGCAGTTCCGGTTTGAACGGCTGTACAGATATCGGGCAGGTGGACGCAGGTCTCATACGTGCGCTTATATATATATATTACCTATTAAATTGCGCGAACATATATAGTATCAGGTAAATGTTTTAAAACGAATAAATAAAAGTCAGATTTGTTGGTGTGAAAGCATCTCTAATGGTGATGGTTTGTATGGTAATGGTTCCAATAATAGTGGTGGAAGCTGGGTTGATTTGGTTTTTTTCGTCAGTATTTACATGTTGAAAAAACCATGCTTTTTTTGGTGTTATCGTTTTTTTTAAATTAATTTAATTTTTAAATAATAAGTTACAATATAAGTTATACTTGCCTACATTATATGTTATATCCAGGAGTGTGTAAGACACAAATTTAATTACACTTACATGCCTACGATACAATGATTATGTGAATACAAATTTAATTACGCCATTATTAAGCTGAATATTCTAATTATGAATTGTTTACATATTGAAATGTAAAAAGAGATCGTTTTTGTAGTAATACATTATTATTAATAATAGTTATTTATATGTAATAGCCAAATATTACCAACATTGTCATTTTACTATATAATATAAAGTAAAGTACTATGTTAGTATATTGTAACGTACTCTAACATAATATGATCCATTTATCATTACATTTGATGAATTTTATTTTCAATGAAAATGATTATTTTTTAATAAAAAATATGTTATTATAATATGATATAAATGTTATAAATATGAAGCAAAAATATAATAGGTATCAAATGTAATTATATTATATATTACATTATATATTATATTTTTATTTAAATAGCTATACAAATTATATCCATTCATTTATAATTATTTCAATTTAAATAAATAAAATAATAATTATTGTAAAATACTAGGTATTTTACAATTCATAATTCATTCCATTTTATGAATATAAGATTGATTTAAACAATTAAAAAATATTTTCAATTTCATTTACATTTAAACTACGATTTATTGATAAAATCTCCTGCAATGGAAATGAAATTATATATAGATGACTTAATTATTATAATAGTGTACATAAACATAAAGTATATAAATGGCATTATTTAGACTGAAATATATGTTTATCTTGTAAATATTAAAAAAATTATTACTTTATTTTTCAACATCAATTTACTTAGTAATATAACTTTTTTTATGATAAGTAATGTTACTAAAATATTAATATCTTTTTTACTATTGAATATTTTTTGATAAAACCTTCCGCTTTGGAAATATATTTATATATAGATTAAAAACTATAACATAAAATCTATAAATTTATAAAAATTATAATATATATATGACATTATTTAGAATAATATCCAATAATTTATAATTATATGTGATATATATATTATTTTATTGCATATATAGCTATATATATTAGCTATATAGAAGAAAAAAATAGGTCATTAGCTTTTATAGATAAGAAATTGAACCATATTACATAATGAGATTATACTCCATGCCCATTTCTCCCATCTTTTATCCCCCGGTGAATTATATTATTGTAATATTTATCGGTCCCTTAAGGTGTGCTGTTATTAGCAGCTGTGATAGTCAACATGATAAGGCTATTGTTGTAGTTGATAGTGATACACATAATGATTACACCATCTACACTGCTAGAGGTATTGATACCACGTGTGGCAGGCAGGCTATCAGTGTTGGCTTAGTGATGATGGTATGAAGTAGACAGAGAGATAAGCTCACACAACTGTGATATGTCGTATGATAACTTCTACAAAACTTGGCACAGCAGTCATGATGTAGACAGAGAGTGAACTTCTCCTATGAGGAACACCTCTAAAAGGCCTCTATAACGATACTAGGTTACAGGTACAAACTTTCGATGTTGTCACTTCCTCGTCATTAGGATCGTAAAACTCTTTCTGCAAGTCGCTGGGTTTGGTGCTGAGTCTATGAGTTGAGGATGTATAGTGTGAACATGTAGTGTGAACATGTAGTAGATGTGTAGTGTGAACATGTAGTGTGAACAAATAGTGTGAACACGTAGTGTGAACATGAGGTTTAACTGGAGGCATAGGCTTTATACTCCTCACGTATTGAACGTATTTATTACATCTATTATTTACCTTTTTTAAATATATCCTAACTAAACTATGTATATATTTATAATATATATATATATATATATATATATATATATAGATTTTCTATGTAGCCCTGTGTGACATCAATAATATATCATTGTTATTTAATGATAGTGTTACAAAGTTATGAGTTATTGGTATTTGTAACTGAAGGTTAGTGACAAACAGGAGTGTTGTTATAGATTTATGTATATGTATATTGTGTACTATCACCGATAGATAGAGAGAGAGAGAGAGAGATAGAGAGAGAGATATAGATAGATATATATAGAGAGAGAGAGATAGAGAGAAAGAGAGAGATAAAGATAGAGAGAGAGAGACAGAGAGAGAGAGACAGAGAGAGAGAGAGAGGGGTAGATAGAGAGGGGTAGATAAAGATAGAAAGGGGGTGGATCTAACTGTGAAGGGGGCGTGTCTTGTATGTCAGGTGATATCACAGTATCGTCACCATTAGAACGTTTATGTCGATGCTTCCTCTTCTTCTTGTTACTCTTCTCCTCCTCCTCATCCCGATGCTTGTGGTGGTGCTTATGATGGTGCTTGTGATGGGGCTGGGGAGATCTACTAGTGGGGATCTCCTCCTGTTCCAGCTCCTCCTCCTCCTGCTCCTCTTCTAGGTGTATCTTACGTTTACGTCGCTTCTCCGCTGCCACGACCTCGCGCCGGCTAAGTTCAAGGTCGAGATCGAGGTCAAGGTTATCATCTTCGCAGGACGGCGATGAGGACGGGGAGGCGGGGGAGAGAGGAGAGCGAGACCGTCTGATGGCGTATTGTTTGGGCAGCACCGACGACCTTGAAGGAGGTGAAGGTCGTCGGGTGAACTCTCCCGAGTCGTCGTCATCTGTAACAGGAGGAGGAGGTCTGATTAATAAGGCATCACCGATGTATACGATGTATAAAGTACGATGTGGGTATTGTGATAGGTATAGAATGGATCACTTTTATTATGTTTTTAATTAACGTTTTCTTTAAACATGATTACGTAGTTAACCACGTAAAGCATTACGACGATAAGACGAGCGTTGTTACTGTTACTGTCACATGTGTGTGTATATGTGTGTGTGTATATGTGTGTGTATATGTGTGTGTATATGTGTGTGTGTATGTATGTGTGTGTAGTGAGGAGGTAATATGTACGGCACTAATGCATATTGTAAATATCCGATATTATGGCTGTAAGTTACATTTTTAGATAATGTTTTTATTCCATACTATATTATAGTATGAGCAGGGTTGGCAAAAACCCCAAAAATCTAAGAAATATGTGAGGTTTTTGGGTTATTGGGTTTTTGGGGTTTTCTTTATCTTAAATTTAAAAATTAAATTTAAAAATAAAAAAATCAAGAAAAAATATAAAAGACAAATATATATATTATATAAATTATATAATATAATAGTGTTGTAATATATATTAATATAATACTATAAAGGTTTATGACATTTTAAATTGTAAAATGGCAAGTATTCTAATAAATGATTTATATTATTAAAATAAATATAAATAAATAATATATATTTGAAATATAATTATATTTATACACTTAATAATAATATTTATTTATTAAATCACATATAATAATAGCAGATATAAATAGACTCCTCAGTATATATATATATAATCCCCCTCCAATTAACATTAATGTACTCAAGCCATGTCAAAAATATTGGTGTTATATTTGACAATACTTTTAATTTGTATAGACAAATGTCCCATATAACAAAACTATTAAACTATCAACTACATTCACTACGCCTTATTCGTCACTCAATATCAATATCCACTGCTACTATTATAGCTTCTGCTTACATCCTACCTCTATTCGACTACTGTAATGTTATCCTTTACAATACACCCTCATCGTATATTACTAAAGTCCAAATTCTTCAAAATTGTATAGCTAAAAATATATATGGATGGCCGATTGCCTATTATAAGCACAGTTCGCAGTCAGAAAACCAAAAAATGTAAATGTAAATGTATGTATATATATATATATATATATATATATATATACAGTAAAACCTCTCTATAAGAAACTATTTTTTTTCAGTACTTTTTTTCTTATAGAGAGGTTTTCTTATAAAGAGGTTTTTACTTTTCCAATGATTTTAAGAATTAATTTATAATTGAAAATGCATTATATAACATATAGGTTATATATATATATATAGTATATTTATTTATATTTATTTAAAAGTATTAATCAAAAGAATAGTTTAGAAATTTATTTAAAAATAACATTTATTAATTAATTTTGATAAATTTTAATAAATGTATGGATATACAATAACAATTATTAATTAATTTTAATTCATTTCGAGCTATTTATGTAATATAAAATATTTGTAAGAAAAAAAAATATATTATATAATAATTAATTTCTATAATTGTTATCAATATATAATAATTCTATTTATATGTAATTATTTTTTATATTTTTTATACAATTAGTTTCTTATAAAGAGGTTTTTCTTATATTTTTCTTATAAAATGTTCTTATAAAGAGGTTTTTTAATGTGGAAAAGGTTGAATTCCAAACAAATGTGTAAACAATTTTCTTATAAAGAGGTTTTTCTTATAAAGAGGTTTCTTATAGAGAGGTTTTACTGTATATCATTATTAACTTACTTGTAAATTAATTGAAATGTGATAATTAAATAATAATAATTAATTATATACTAAAACCCAGAAATAATAATGAAAACAAAAATGAAAAACCCCCAAAAAACCCAAAAACCCCTAAAATTATCAAAAGGTTTAAACCCAATATCCCCTACTTCTGCCAACCCTGAGTATGAGTAATATTGTTAATATATAGTATTGTTCGGCATGCATAAACCAAGGCGTTTTTTTTATTAATTATAAACCTATTGTTAATTTTTGTACCATGTCGTTTTGGGTATCAATTTATATCTATTTTTTCTTCATTATTTTTGTTTATATATTTATTTTTTATTTACCTAATAAACTATATATTATTATTATTATTATTATTATTGTAATATATATATATACATAGATTATAGTAATATTTACATTACAGCATAGTTCATTAATAACGCTGCCCATGATTAATCCTGTGATAGTATATCAACAGTGCTATTATCATTATTCGTTGAGAAGATAATGCCAACCACTATCTGTTATCACTACCAGAATTTATATCATTTTAAATTTTAGATAACATATGTTATAATAAATTTAATATTTATTTATGTATACAGATTTGAAAAGTTATATCATGTATGGCAAATAATAAAATTAACCATTGCCTCTTTAAATCAATATATATAAATAAATATATAAATATATATATGTATGTATATATGCTGTCTTAATTATAAAGTATTTTTATTACACGTCTGGCAGCAGTATTCAAATTTCAATAAGGTGAATTTACGTTATTATTTATAAATGTATAGATGATTAGTTGTAAGGATATCTATAGTGATATAGTAGGATGGAGTGAATTTTGAAATAATGATGGCGGTGTGGTTATGTCTCGCGACAGTGATTTAAGGTTACATGTGAATTTATTGACATTATTGAACTCCATGAACTCCTATATATTATATATATATATATATAGTGATATATTTAGTAATTGATTATATAACTGTTTATTTTGTATTAGAAATTTTGTAAAGATACTAACTAAACTAATAAATCAATTTAACATTTTCTTAATAATTATAAAATAATTTTTATAAAATAAAATCAATTTATGTAAATTATTCATTATAAAATTATATAAACTATGTATTACATAGGGCATAAGTGCTATAAAATAAAGTTTATATATATATATATATAATGTTACTATATATATATAATGTTTTTTTTAGTTGCATTACATCCAGAGTGTACATGAAAAGAATACATTCTTATACATTCTATACATGTATATATATAGTATATATATATACATAATTATTAATCATATATAAATGATTTGGATCCTCACTCTGGATAAAATGCAGCTAAAACAAACCTAGTAACATAAAAACCAAACCAAACTAATCTAAAACAAACCAGTGTAATCAACTCAAACACATAATATTAATTACCACATATTATATGCGACATATATAGTAAATTCATATTATACACAAAGATATAACACTCATTATCTACGCAACGTGATTAGTATTAGTATTCATACATCCCGCTGCTAGCAGCAGTATCGAAATCAATTTTGGTTTTCCGCGATTTACATACTACAATGTTTTCATTGCTCTATTAAATTACATGCAATATAAATTAGCTTTTACTCGCCACATAGATATGTATAGCATTTAAAACCAACATATCCTATTGCTTTGTTATATATTAGTAATGAACACTTAGTTTTCATAATAAAAATAATAATTTAAAGCATATTATTTTTCATTTTAAAAGTGCATAGTTTGATACAAATTTACATTATAAACAACACATAGTTCTGAAAATGTACCCTATATAGGTGGCGCTGTTGGTTTTTGTATACAAAATAGAATTACATGATTTCGCGTGAGTGTTATATCTTTCCTTAGAAAAATCTTTGATATACAAATAAAATTCAATTTTAGATATGTATAGGTAATGTATTAGGTATAATGTAAATGTATAAGTAAACATATGTTTACATATAGTTATGTAACCGATTAACGAGTTTAATTCTATTCAATTTCTATATATAAATATTACTACGGTTATATAATAAATTATTGATTCTACATCGATAATATTCAACCACGCGTCAATCATTATCTTAACATATATAAACACAGCTAATAGGCTTACAGCTAATAGTAGTAGCTCTAAGTCTACTGCTATGGTTGACTTAGACTAACATGTACCTACTGGTAGGGGATGCTGCAACAGGGGGGGACGGGGGGGTATGTCCCCCCCACTTTAAAATCTAGGGGGAACACCTATGTATTGGTCCCCCCCTACTTTTACCACACAATATATTTTGATTGGTTGATTCCACTACATACACACCATCGTTCCAGTGCCCCTAGCCCCAACATGTCACAGGTCTAACTGAGAGTTCAAGTAAACCATGCGTATTGGACTTATATAATATTATAGTTATATATTAGCATACAGTATTATGATATGTATGTATATACACTACTAGGCGAATGATTGACAGTGAAATATAACGCCCGCCGTGAAATGTTTACTTGATCTGTCAGTTAGACATGTGACATGTCACCTGTGACATGATCCCCCTTATCGCTTAGATAGTCATTATCAAATATTTTAGGGTAACTATAAAAAAGCGAGTAATGTATTTTCTCATATGTGGTACCTGGACAAAATCTTTGCGATTTGAAAGCACGCAAAATTTTGTATTCGAATTACATTAATTATTTGTGATTTTATAGTATCGTAACTACATATATATATATAATTATTATATTATATTATATAATAATATATTATTGTGTTTTGAGAAAATTCAGGAAACTCTTGCGACGATTTATGACGTTTCTACTATAATTCGATGTAAAATGCAACCTACGCTAATCGAACGTTACGGGCGGGCGTTATAGAAGTATTTCAAGCTTACTATAATTCGATGAAATGCAGCTCGGCCCAAAAATCCTTTATGGGTAGGTGGGAGGGGGGCGGGCGGGCGGGTGGTCGGGGGAGTGGTCGGGGTAGATGTGTTTCGCGTCGTTATACTAACGGGGTGGGTTCGGACACTAATAACGAAGCTGTATAGTATATACTATAATAATAATATAGATCACGAATATCTATCACGAGAATAAGAGACACACAGTCTGTATGGTTAGCTTATGTTTTAAATCGCCAACATTATGACCATACTTCTATAAACTAGGCCCCATTTTACATCTCATGATCATCACGATGGTGATGAAACTAAATTAATAACTTACCTATATTATTACGATCATAATTATCGTAACATTATAATTCGGATGATGAGATGGACATGAGATGGATGATGAGATGGACATGAGATGGATGATGAGATGGACATGAGATGGATGATGAGATGGATGATGAGATGGATGATGAGATGGACATGAGATGGATGATGAGATGGATGATGAGATGGACATGAGATGGACATGAGATGGACATGAGATGGAGTATATTGAACAAGGACATGACCTTGAAAAGCACGCACAAAATAGTTCGCAATAGGTTCTTTACATTCAGTGATTTGTGATGCATTAAATGATTTGTTGATTTGCAATATAATGTATATTCATACGCGATTATTCAGATAAAATAATTATATATTATATATAATATATTATATATTGTAGACAGTGTCTATAAGACACAGCATATTATATTTATATATATATAGTATACTTCTGAAGTATGATTGGTAAACTATAAATCTATGTGACTAGTAGAGGACTAGTCAGGTGTGATACAAGTAGCTATATACGTTGGCTATATTATTATCTTACGTTGTAATGTCAATATATAAATATATCAGTTGTTACGTGCTATTTTATAAATATACATAGTTATTATGAATACAAATAACATTACATATATTATATATGATATATAACACATATATTGGTATATATATATATATATATATATATATATATATATATATACTTGTTTGTATGTGTTTGAATATAGTATATAGATTGTATAGAGTTATATTGATATAAGTTGCATATATTGTATATATATAATATATAGAAAATAGATATAGTATACATAGTAATTATACACACACACATACATACATATATTAAATATATAATTACTATATATTACTATATGCTAAGGATATACTTACGTGAGGATTACTCTAATGCATATGTATACATTTATATTTATTTTACAGCCATGCATATTTAAATTCACGCAATATAAATAACTCACGCAAGTATGTGTTCATGTTTTAGAAACGGGCTCGCTCGCATGATCCAATAATCCAATATATAGTATATTCACTAGCTGGCACACATACATATCAAAGATTTTTCTAAGGAAAGATATAACTCTTACGCGAAATAGTGTAATTCTATTTTGTATACAAAAACCCCAGTACAGTACTGGCAGTGCCACCTATAGCGGGTTACTTTTAGGAACTATGTGTTGTTTATAATGTAAATTCGTATCGAACTGTACTACACTTTTAAAATGTTAAATAATATGCTTTACATTAGTATTTATATGATGAAAACTAAGTGTTCATTACTAATATTATATTAGTAATATATAACAAACAATTATGATATGTATGTTTTAATGCTATAAGTTTATATTTGGTGAGTTAAAGCTAATTTATATTGCATGTAATTTAATAGAGTAATGAAAACGTGGTTGTATGCAAACAGAGCCGAACCTAAATCTATTTCAGTGATTCGATACTACTGCTAGGGATGGGGTACGGGGTCCGCACATTGAAAAATGAAATATCCGCACATGCAACGCCCGCAATACTAAAACCCACAACAAAATATATTAGTCATAATTCGATGAATGGCAAAATGCAGCTCGGCCCAAAAATCCTTTAAGGGCGGGCGGGTTAGTCGTGTTTTTACTATTTTTACCATTTACTCTTCGTATTAATTATATCTATATATAGGTCAGATCTCGTATCCTCGATGCGCATTCCAAAATTAAAACTTAACCCAACCTAACCACAACAGTGAAAATATACATTTATAGGTTAACTCGGGAAGTAATGCAGCTAAAAAAAACACCAACAATTAAAACTTAACCCAACTTAACCACAACCGTGACAATATACTTTTATACGCTCACTCGAGAAGTAATGCAGCTAAAAAAACCACCAAAAATTAAAACTTAACCCAACCTAACCACAACAGTGAAAATATACTTTTATAGGTTAACTCGGGAAGTAATGCAGCTAATGTATATACATAGCTCACGTATACACACCCCGTTGTTTGTATACACGCCTGCATACACATGCATATGTCTCTATACATATATATCTGTATCCCAACACGATACCACGTAGGTATTCTTACATCAGCATATAGCGTATGCCCATATATATACATATACGAATATCCCTACCAAGCTGGGTTTATTCCACACATTGTTATTGTCGACTCATTAATACACGCGTCTCTGGAATGTGAGCGCACGCAATACCGCATTTTTAGTATTGCGGGCGTTGCATGTGCGGATATTTCATTTTAATGTGCGGACTTCGTCCAGCTACCACTGCTAGCAGCGGCATCGAGATTATTAAATTACGTTGCATGCATAGGGAGTGTTATATCTTTGCCTCGCAAAATATTTGTACATATCATGAACTATAAGTTAATTTATAAAAGTTATGTTTAATTAACAAATAAATTAAATATTATTATATTATTTATTAAATATTAAATAATATTAAATAATTTAATAAATATATTTAATATAAAAATTGCAATTTTAGTATATTAATACAAAATAAGTACACAATTAATTAGATAGATTATAATTTAAACTTTATGTATAATACATAATATTTATACGAATCAAAAATCTAATAATATAGCATTTACCGTAATTCATATTTCGAAATAAATATTAAACAATGTTTAAAAATATTATAAACAAAGTTTACATCTTGTATTCATAGACTCTAGAATGACAATGATAATTAAACTATTTTTTAATTTCAAAGATAATTAAATATATTACACAATATATTACACAATATATCATGGCCTCCTTTAGCTTCGAAGCTAAAGGAGGCCATCCTAAAGGAGGCCATGACAATATCCAATATATATCTTTTATATATTTTTTACATATATGCAGTGATGGGCACGATCGCGATCGACGATCGTTTGAAAATGATCGGTTAAAATGATCGACGATAGTTAGAAAATGATCGAGTAAAATGATCGACGATCGTCAGCAACTGATCGCGATCGACGATCGACGATTTTTAAGGCGGTTTTTAAAGTATACTTTTCCTAAAATGGGAATTGAAACGCATTCGTCTACCTAGAAGAGATCATTAATAAATGAATTACGAAAAAAAAATTGAAATCGCTATATTAGAATATCAGGCAGGAAGGCCTAGAAATTTAACATGGGGAAGATAGGAAATTTATAATGGGGTGAATAGGCGTATATTTGTTTACCATTTTTATTACATAATACTACCATGTTAGATACACACTTTTTTTGTGTCAATAATATATATATATATAAATATAAATTTAATAAAAAATAATACATTTTATTTTTTTTTGATTTATTTCCAAGAATTTTTATTAATTTCTAGGATAAAAAAAAAATAATAATTTTTCCGTGTTATTATGTACTATCATTAAATAATGAGTAAAAAACTACTGAATATATATATATTGATATTGAAGGAGGCATATTATGTTAATATTGTGATATTTAATAAATACATGATCAAAATATTACCTTATATGCACTTATTTAGTAAAAAATCTTAAAAAATTTTAGATCTCAAATATATTTTTGTGGTTACTTTTTTTTTTAATTTTATTTATTTTTTAATGATACCTTAACATCATTGATACACATAAATTTTTTTTTTGGAATCGGAGCATAGCTTCTAATTTTAATATAAATTTAAAAATAAATAAAAATCATATAAAATTTTATATTTTCAAATATTTACTAAATCACAATAACATAAAATATAAATCATAGAATTGTTTCTATCATATTATTTATATATATACATAGTTAATAGTTTGATTGTAGATTCATAATGTATTAAGTGCCTATATTAACACATTCAATTTATATTTATTTATAACTATAAATTTATCACCAAGAAATATTCATAACTGTATAATTACATTAATAGGGAAATGTTAAAAAGATTGATATTATTTTTTCATATTATATAAATGTAAATGTATTATAAGAAGTATATATAAATATATTAAAGTTGATTTATAAATTATAAAAATAAAAATGTTATTGTTGGATTAATTTAAAATTAATATAATAAATTAATAAACAAATATAGATAAAAATATATAAAATATAGATAGCAAATTAATATACAAAAATTAAATACGAAAATCTTTTTTGCTGTTAAATAATGGCATGATCTTGCGTTGAACAGTTGTTGCAAAAATCCGGCTATCTCTATGATCAGGATTTGCAAACATTTTTGCAGTTTCTGAAGTCAGTCGTATCATCCTCTCAACGCCTTGATTATGATTAGGATATTGTCCGAAGTTGATATGATTTGACTGAAGATAATCGATCGAATACTCCATGGTCAGCCGAGGTTCGAGCCAGTCATCAGCATAGCAAATCAGCTCGTGGTAGACTGTGGCCGTAAAGTCGATCCAGGGTACTCTGAATTGGCGTAAATTAATCTCTCCAATTTCACGAGCACGCTGAATCCGAGATATTGCGAGATTGCGTATCGTGGAATTCTCATCAGCGAGCATTGCAAGAAGCAGATTCTCACTATGGAGGAAGTAGCCATTTCTCTTAATAAATGGTTCCACGGTGTAAGTGGTCTCGGGGTTATCAAGTGAGTGCGTATATTTGATCAAGTTATATATGTGACGAGCACCATATTCGATCAAAGAACGAAACTTGATCTCAAACCACATCCGCGAATAGACATGGACGATATACAGCACTGCACTGCAGAGTCTATCAGGGGGTTCCTCAAACGTGAGGAAGACTCGAAGCATCCGGTTTGCAGTCGTGAGCCAACGAGCGTATCCGATCTTTCCTGGTGATCTCTTTGCAAAGTTTTGGGGTACGATGCCTGTAAATATGACGGATATCATATCGCGGAGATAACATTGATCCGACGAGAGATCCGTGTCACTCAGAGATCCTATGAAATCAGCATAGACGGGGTCCAAGAGGATCGATCGTCGATCGTGAACAAAATGTAAACATAATTTATATATATTTATATCAAGAAATAACAACATGGTTGATATAATAATAACTTTTATTTATGAAATTGTTGAAATACGATCAAATTAATAATAAAATAATATTAATATAATGAATTTGCTTTCAATAGAACTAACAATTCAAAGTTAGTATCATTTAGTTTATTGCGTTTCCGTTTATTTATAGGTAGCATTTGGTAGCAATTGCTTAATAGTATTAATACTAAACATTCTTTCCACCGGCGCGGATGATGGAAGTATAGCATTGTATTTTATGAATAACATTTTATAATAGGATAATTATTTAGCATATCTAAATTAGTATTTTTACTATTTATATAATTAAGTATTTCTATTTCTACCGTTGATTTAGAAGTGGATGGTCCATTATCATCAATAACATAGAATTCATCTGAATTAGTTTGCTTTGTTCTGGTGTAGTTATATAAACCTCGTTATATGGGATATGTCTATTAACATATTTCTTAAATGTAGATAACAACATATCTTTTTCTTCTACGTAATTACTTAACCAATTTAACTTACATTTTGGGTTAGATATTATTTATATAGTGGCACTATTGATAGAATACTCAAATGATAAATAATCGTTAAACCTACGTACATTTATAGTCCTATATAATACGACCAGAGGGAAATTGACAGTTTGACTCATTTTTGGCGTAGAGACTCTATTATAGAGTAGGTAATTAAACGTATTGTTTGATCTTGCATGTCTCGCGCGGTAAAATATTACGATTACATTAGTAAAAAAGATACATTGGTATATATATATAAATATATTGATATGACGGCGTGAATGGGTGAGTACTGCGTGGATCATTAGTGGTTCATGCAGCAGCCCGGAATTCATACGCTTATATAATAATACGATCGAGATCCACGATCGGCGATCGATGATCGATATCACGATCGACGATCAAAATAATTACACGATCGACAAAATGATCGAGTAAAAAGATCGACTATCGATCGTCGACGATCGTTAGAAAATGATCGACGAAATTGATCGACGATCGGCGATCGTGAAAGGTCGTGATCGTGCCCATCACTGCATATATTACATAATAAAATATAATATTATATAATATAATAGAAATATAATATATAAGAATTATAAGATTATATCGAAAACATAGATATTTTATTTATAAAATAACTAAAACAAAATGTAATTTAAATAAACCTGTAAAGTAAAATAAAAAATAAATCACCTTGAATGAGATAACTACTATTACATTTTTATATATTTTATATTATTTTCATATTATTTATGAATTTATATTTTTATGATTTAATCTACAATAACTTAATAATAAGAAAACATTTAATGTCTCTAATATATTTATAAATAATGGATATATAACTTGTAACCATAAGTAACTAGATAGTACCGAACAGCAATCGTATATAGTGGAGAGAGAAAATTAACACACAAGAATTCAACATAAATCTTTATTAATACATTTTCTGACATGTCTTATTTTAAATAAACTTAGAGATTATATAATATTATAATACTAATACATATATATTAGTCTTATCAGATAGAGAGTTGGTGAATAACTTTTTTTAGAGATAATACTTATAATTGAATTACCGGTAATATCTCTACATAAGTTTATACCTATAGGCAAAGATCGTCCGAAGGATGTCCGTACTACGTAGTATCTTTGCTATAGGTATAGTATATATATATATATATATATATATATATATATATACTATAGTAGTTCATATTTTGATGTGTTCAGTAGTAACATATTGTTGAGTAGCCATTTTATAATATTTGTAGGACATATGTTGAGAGATCTGATCTGTTGGAGGTATAGTAATGGGTAGGGCCGCAGGAACATGGGGGTCGTGGGTGTCCGGACCCCATGTTATAATCAGGGGGGGTGGGGTCCGGATATCTTTGGACCCCCCTGTTCTTGCACCAAATTATAAAAATAATTTAATACGTTTTAATAATTTGTTTAAATTAATTAAAAATTATAATAAAAATAAATCGTGATAACATCCCAGCATTTATAATGACAGGTTATTCAAATTGGAAGAAGGCATGAGAACGATTTACAAGTCATGGAAAATCAAATATGTATCGAATTGCAATGGAAGCGGAGAATAATAGTAGAATTAAAGATGTAATGATTATATATAATAAAAATGATATACGAAATAATAATATTGTTCTGAGAGCTATATTTACTTCCATAAGATACTTATTTCAATAAAACATAGCCTTTATAGGTACGGAACATGTTGAGGGTAAATCCTCAAACTATTAAAATTAAGAAAAAAATTAAATTCCTCAATTAGAATCATGGTTACATATGTTAACTGACAATACTAGGAAGAGACACCTATTATCATGGCAAATTCAAAACGAGACTATTGAAATATTTGCACATGATGTTTTAAGAGAACTTGTTAAACAAATAGATAGCTGCTACATTATAATGTGTGATGGCACCCATGATATTCCAGGTATTTAAATTTATATAACGATTATAATTATTATAAATTAAAATAATTAATTATATTATAAAACTTTTCAGGAAACGAACAAGAATGGTTTGAGAAATATGATTTTATAAGATTATGTTTTCCGATAAAGAATTTACGTGGTCAGTCATATGATGGAGCAAGTAACATGTCTGGAAGATACAATGATGTACAGGCATTAATATGTCAGGAACAAACTACAACATATGACACCCATTGCACAGTTCGTCAGGTAAACCTAGTCGCTCACTATGTCTGTGAACCAGAATGTATTAGATCTATATTAACCATAGTTAATCTAATAGGATAATTGTACACTAATTCTATCAAATTTAGAAACACTTTCACATATTGTAAATTGAACACATCATGTCTAACCAGTTGAACAATAAGAAAGGTCGCTATACAAGATATACTCAAATATTATAAATATATTTATGCATCTTTATATGAAATGATACATAGAAATGATATTACTTCTTACCAATATGATAAATGCAGATCAATTATGAAATAACTTGAAAGGGGCAATATTTATCTAGGACTGTAAGTGGCATTAAGTATTTTTGAGCCTTTAGATATATTAGTAATATATAATATATATATATATATATATATATATATATATATATATATATATATATAGGGGAGAGTGGGGTTGTATGAACAGGTGTCTTGCATGAGCCACTGGAGATAACAATTGTTTGCTACAGCAGAAATTTGATTTAACTGAACTAGTATCATCATCTATAATTAATACAGTTGCGGAAGTATCATTTAAAAAAAAAATAAAATAGTAACATTTTAATCACATTTTTAACTAAAGTACGCTCAAAAGTAAAAATTACAAACGAGGTAATATATGTTATAACTTTTATAATAATTATTTGATTATTTTCATATTATATATATGATTTTAATATATAATTAACTTAATATTAATATAAAAATATATTTAACATTTAAAATAAAATATTTAAATTTTATCAATTAATAATAAAATGTGATATGGGGTTGAGTGAACCACTAAAAATGGGGTTATATGAACATTGTTCAATCAACCCCATATCATATGTTAATATTTATAATATAATATTATAATATTATAATATTAATATTATTATAATATTATAATATATATTCAATGATCCGAATATAAATAAGTAATGATTATATAGAAATAATATAATTAATTGTATATCAATATAATTAATTAATTTAATTTTAATGAGGGTCAATTACTAATTTCATAATAATTATTTAAATATTATTCTAGGAATCAAAAATGAGAAACTATACTCAACAAACTGATAGAATACGTGATAAAACTCTCATGACAAGAGCAATTAAAGAAGTAAAACAGGGTATGTTCATTCAACCCCGCCTTTGGGGTTGAATGAACTTTTTTATTTTTTTTTATTAATTGTAATTATGAAATATTATAAGTATTCCTTATATCTAAAAGTGATATATTAGTTAACTAATATCATATATTATGCAATACAATTTAAATAATTAAGAAAAATGTATTATTACCACAATGATAGAACTTTATACAAAAACATGGTCATACAACCCCACCCGCCCCTATATATAATTTAATTATATTGTAATACATATTATTTAGAGTAAACTATTTGAATGCATATGATATAGCTACAAGAAGATCTTGAGTTGACTCTAAGACACATTTAATTATGATAGTGAATCATTAAAATCATTTTTCAATCTAAAGGATATACTATTAAAAGAAAACTATATAGATTCAAATGATATTAATAAATATCCAGAATTGAATTTAAAAGAACTACAAACTGGATTACATCTATTTAAAATAGAGTCAAGAGCTAGGCGCTTAGAAGATGCCATATTATATTATAATTCATGTATGGAATATATAAAGTAAATATATTCCAGTGTAAAAATATTGATGAAATTAATCATTGTACGACCAACAAGTTCAGTTGACTGTGAAAGAAGTTTTAGTAACATGTGCATCGTAAATAATTGGCTAAGAAATTCTATGGAACAAAAGAGACTGAATAGTTTAATGATATGTAGTATTCAGTGAATACTATTCACAGTGAAACTCTAGACGAATTAAACATTGATGAATTGATGATATAATTAGTTAAGAAAACAGAATGGAGAGAGAAGATGTTCTCATTTGATTAAATCTAACATCTATTAAAAGTACCTAATAAAATGATATGTACATTTATAGACTTATTTATTTATATAATATCTAAAAAATTGTAATTAGTTATACACAAACAAAAATATATAATAATAATATAAATAGTGGATCCCCCCTATGAAATATACCTTCCTGCGGCCCTTCTAATGGGAGATGTGTGTGTAGATGAGTATATCATCAGCATATATATGATAACGTAACGATGGAAATAATTTTATAATATTTATAAGTAGAGAAATATAAACGAGAAATAACAAGACCTATAACCTCGAGGTTATAGGAGGGACCAGAAATAACATCAGGCTAAGTATATATCCACGGGGTCACCAAGAGTAAGTGATTTAATCGAATATATATATTTTCCAGCCTCTATAGCGAAAGTGCGATTACTGAAAATGTATATCAGCTAATCTAATACATTTATACCTATTTCTCTAGTCTATAGTGTGATCTAAAGTACCAAAGGCCGCTGATAAGTCTAGTAGTAACTGTTATATTTCTACGCATACCCATGTTTTCATATATATATATATATATATATATATATATATATTTATTACTATAACTTACACCCTTATTGGCTGATCGCTTTACCATAGGCCACGCCCCCTAATCATATATATATATATATAAAACCGTATGCCATGTGGTTGTTTTTAATACTTTGTTGCTCAATAATCTTGTCTTTATAATTTTGTAACCCCTTGTTTCTGTATATAATCTAAAGAAAACTGTAGGATATACACTCTAACAAATTAGTTACCTATATTATATTTAATACACAGGTTAACATAACAGTAAACATTGAGTTGGACTATCAAGAGATGTATTGTGTCAATAAATGAGTAATATATTTTTCAGTACAATGTAAAGGTCGGTATATACTTTGGAATGAGTCAATTAAATTACTTTTCTCAAGGAAAATTAATAATTGTTTGAGAACTCGTTCCATTATTTTATATATTTTAGAGATTTGGGATATTATGCCGTAGTTATATAATGATTTATGATATAATTAATTGTCATAAATTTATAATAATGGAAACAAATGTTTTAATCAAATGTTTTAATCAATAGGGACATGTTCATTTATAAATAATTTAAATATTATTTTAAAAATGCAGGTATATTGAATTCGTGAATATCTTGTATTAAGGATAATGTAATAGGGTCAGGTGGAGCAGGAGATTTGGAAGAAAGTATTAGAGATATAATTACTTGATGTTATGGTGGGATAAAAGAGGAGAGGTTAGATGAATTATTTGTTGGAATATTGGATACGTCATAGTTGGGGGTAGTATTGTTAATATTAGTTATTATATTATATCGTATTATCTTAATGAGGTTGTATTAGGGAGAGTTTTCTTTTTCTTTTTATTTTTACGACTATTGGTAAATCAAATTATAAAGTGATTTTGATGAATTTCCATATTTATTAATTTCATTTTCTCAGTAATATTTTTGGAAATATGAATGCATTTCTTAAATACTAATATGGTAGCATTAAGGGATACTATAAGTTAAGTGATCTGATGTCTATGATGCATATGTAACACATATATATATATATGTTTGTTCCAGTTAATTGGATGATTTGGGTATTTCAGAAAGAGATTTCATATATGATTCATAAATAGAAGTCCACGTATTATATTCTGTGGTTGAAATATCTATAGGTTTCTCTTTCCAATGTATAGTTGTTGCATTTTAATTTAATTGTCCAAGTTCATATTTAGAAGTATTATACATAATATATTTCAATACAGATTTAAAATTAGAAACTTAATTCGCCCTGGTTTTACGATAAATGACACGACTCATTATTACTCATTTATTACTTCATTATTTAGATATGGTCGTATCAATAATTGTTATACATTTAATTACTTATATTATTTTTATTTAAAAAAAATAAATCTTAATTAAATGGTAAAGTAAATAATATTTATGCTTTGTTACCATTAAATGTAACTTTAGAAATGGCTTTAATATTACATTCAACATGAGAACATAATGAATTAATGTAGTTAATAATACGAAGAGATAATTCCATAACTTCAATTACAACGGATAGAGAGTTATGTTTACTTCTAATTAGAATACTATTGAGTTTCATAGTTATGGAATTAGTTGACTTTTCTATTGTATATGTAGATTTTTTTAAAAGAATATTCATAAGGATACCCATTTGTTCGAGATTAGTTAGATTTTTATTTCTATTATGCTGTTTGAACTGATTGTAATTACTATTACATTAATGTATGTATATTATTATGTTTATCTGTAATATGGTCGCCGGAACTATTTTGTCCTATAGGGGTTTTAAGAAATAAGTATAAATTATCAACTACATACTAGAATGTAAGTATTGTCAAATATATATTGTAACATATAATGTAGTGCACATTATGATTTATTTAAAATTTAAAAAAATATCATTATAATTATACTGAGTTAATTAACAAAAGATGAATCCTATAATGAACATGTCTGGGATATTTTAAAGAAATATTTATGTTATAACAAGAATAAATCCCAAAATTGTTTATATATTTATTGTTATAATAATAACAATTTTAGAAACATTATTTTAATTTATTGTCGTCAATATAATCTAATATATCCTGGTTCATTACATATATCTAATATGATTATTTTTTATACTGTGTTCTTTGTGATCTTAAATACGTCTTAAATATTCTTAACATATAAAAGCTTCTCTCACAGAACACTGACATACTTGGTTGTACCATCAATAATTTGATTAATTTTGTTGTTTCTATAAAAACAATTAATATTACTAATAAATCTTTAAGATAATATTTTTCCAGATTCTTTTAAAATATGTTCTAAATAAATGTGATAATTTGTTCGTTTGTTCTGTTTATTTCTGTATTGTGTGAATTAACATATTAATGATTATTTTATTTAAACACTAATTAAATTATAATAGTGGGACAATAATATAAAAAAATATAATAATTAGTACAGAAAAGTGTACAACATGACGAAAACGAATCTATTAGAAGTTCTATAATCATGAACGGAGGTACTTATTTAGTTTATGTTTGAAGGTTTTCTTTGATGTATTGATGGTTTTGAGGGATATAGGGAGTTGATTCCAAAGGAAGCACGCGCAAACAGAATAGCGATGCTTCCCAAGTTTTTCCGGCGAAAGGATAGTTTAGTCAGGATTGTATAGTTAGAGGATCGTAGGTGGC
>OZ025246.1:29811623-29841623 GCA_964019155.1 Osedax fenrisi
ATAGGGCGATAACTTGATAAATTAGATTGTTCAAGATTAGTTTTTTTAAATCGGAATAATCTATGAATATTTCATGGAGTGTGGAACAATAGATGATATAAGAGATCTATGAATGATTTCAGTGATAATTCCAATAAAATATGGTGATAATGAACGAAGTAGATTGAGTGGAATAGGATGAAGTGGATAATTAGTTTTCAAGGATGTCATCAGAGAGAGTACAAAGTCATGTGTGGGAAGTGTAAAACATGACCAATGATTCAGAGTGTTTTACCACGTTGATATTAAATTGTAATTCAGTCATGCCGAGTTGATGTTTGGAAGTACATTTATAATACTATACATTTTGTATTGGAATAATTGGTAAACAAGGAACAAATAAATGAATCAGGTTGGTCAGGAAGATGCTTGGTCTGAGTTGTACTTACTAAGGTGGAAAATAATTTATAAGCTTGCTTAGAAGATATTCCATAACTACCGAGCATATCAGTGAAGTATGACGAATTGGTAGAGAGAAGTTTTTTCTTATAAAGCGATCAAAACTTTATAGGCAATAAGATCAATTCAAGTTTAGACGATGCATATTTATATTGTAGTCTACGAAGAAGTTTCCTCGAGTTAATAAACTCAATATTAAACCAGGGAAACTTATATAAATCGGTTGATAAGAGTAATGGAGGGTACATAAATATCAAGCGAATGAGATAATACCAAATTAAAATAATCAAAAAGTGTAGAAAAAATCAAAAGATATAATGTTGTTAAGTTGATGGAATAGAAAGTTAATACACATTGTTTTATCAATAGAGGAGATTTTCCGAAACGATCTATATATATAGAACGATCTATAGAATGTTGATTAATTTGTATCACCGGCAAGTATAAATCAAATAATATGGCAAAGTGATCAGATATTAGAGAACTTTGAGGGCTATGAAATTAATTTAGAATCAGCTAAATACAATACAAAGTCAATAGTATTACTATTAGTGTTAGTAGCAAAGCAAACATGTTGCGTTATGGAATACTTAAATATAAGTTCATTCATAGATAAGGAAGCATGATTTTGAAATGTTAATTTGAATATTAAAATCACCAATTATAACCTTGTTAACTGATGTGAAAGATTCTAAAAAAGAAAATAGGTCATCTAAGATATAGGCTAGATGAAGGTGAACGGTAGATATGTAATAT
Source organism: Osedax fenrisi (assembly GCA_964019155.1). Lineage (NCBI taxonomy): Eukaryota > Metazoa > Annelida > Polychaeta > Sabellida > Siboglinidae > Osedax > Osedax fenrisi. The sequence continues at coordinate 29,812,818 of OZ025246.1, forward strand.
TACAATGGTAAATAATGATGGGAACTGAATATTACAAATCATAATTTCATATGAAAAGAAACATGGGATAGATGATGAAATAAGCTTAAGTTCAAATGAGAATAACAGAGTTTGGCCACACAATGGTGTGATGTAGACCTATTAGCAAGCAATACTTAAAAACAATCAATCAGTTGGGAAGCTAAATCAGAATCATCAATAGTTATCCAAGTCTCAGTAATTGTAGATATAGACAAATTAGAATCAATAATTAATTGTGTAATCAAATTAAATTTATTTTGTACTGATCTATAATTGAAGAGTTGAAAAGAATACTTTTTAGGAGAGTGCACTACTTTTAGGAGAGTTTACTGCATTCAATCAACAGTTGAATCTTTTTTATGCGATTCATAGAAGAAATCACATGATTGGGACTATTTATAAAAACATTTTCTTTTTCCATTGGAATTCCAATTTTAGTAACCACTTACTGAGAAAGTACTATACTCTACAAATGGATATAAATTAAATTTCCTTTATTTTGTATATATATACATACTATCGGTAAATCTTCTTATTTTATTTCCAAAAGATGTTCCGGGTACTCTACCACTTGTACATTTAGGACAAATATTTCCGAGATAAGAAGAACGATAATTAAATTTTGTTTTCTTCATATTTTGTAGTGTTATTGTTTGGGTTTGTGATTGGTTGGATATTTGATTATGTTACTGCTATTCTATGATCTATTAATTTGTCTGTTCCTATTTTAGTTATAAAACCAAATAGTATTTGAAGTTGTTTGCCTATGATAGGGTAACTATTAATTAATTACAATTAAATTATTAACATTTATTTTAATATTTATCATAATTTTAGAAAATATTTTATAAAACCATAAATACTGAATTAGATCCTCACTATAATGTCTATGACTAAAATACATACATTATAGTAAATAAATATAATATAAATACAATTATAAAATAAAAATATAATTGAATATCTATAGATATTATACTATAGTAAATACTATATGAAAAAAACTTAATGTAAAACAAGTTTTAGGGGCCTACCTCATCTCAGGGGGGGGGGCTATCCATCTCAGGGGGGGGCTTGCCCCGGCAGGCCCCCCCCCCATGGCTACGGTCCTGAGTAGTAGTAGTAGTAGTAGTAGTAGTAGTAGTAGTAGTAGTAGTAGTAGTAGTAGTAGTAGTAGTAGTAGTAGTAGTAGTAGTAGTAGTAATAGTAGTAGTAGTAGTAGTAGTAGTAGTAGTAGTAGTAGTAGTAGTAGTAGTAGTAGTAGTAGTAGTAGTAGTAGTAGTAGTAGTAGTAGTAGTAGTAGTAGTAGTAGTAGTAGTAGTAGTAGTAGTAATAGTAGTAGTAGTAGTAGTAGTAGTAGTAGTAGTAGTAGTAGTAGTAGTAGTAGTAGTAGTAGTAGTAGTAGTAGTAGTAGTAGTAGTAGTAGTAGTAGTAGTATTAGTAGTAGTAGTAGTAGTAGTAGTAGTAGTAGTAGTAGTAGTAGTAGTAGTAGTAGTAGTAGTAGTAGTAGTAGTAGTAGTAGTAGTAGTAGTAGTAGTAGTAGTAGTAGTAGTAGTAGTAGTAGTAGTAAACAGTAATAATCCATCCTTAGCTGTAATGGATATACTAAGTAGTGTAAATTTTATATTTAAATGTACTTCATGTATAAATACTCCCATAATTATTAATAATCAAACTGATAGTAGTAATGACGTAACTTCTTTGAAATTACTCAACGAAAATATAAACGAAATAAAAAAACTTATAATCAATTCACAAACACCATCTTACGCTGACATATTAATAAAATCAACATATAGAATAATTAAAACAAATAATACAATAAATAAACAACTACGTAAAATTCCTAACACTGACCCACAATTATCAATAGTAATAGAAAATATCAATAAACAAAGTCCAAGCAATAATATTATAGATGAGTTATTCGCTATATTAGAACTAGATACTTCCATAATCACTAAAGTAAAATATAATTTTAACAACATTGAAATTATATTTAACTCTCCATATACACTCTCAAAGTTCATCACATTACGATACCGGCTAAAAGATACAAAATTTAGTAATTTATTCATGAGGAAATCACTCGATATAAAAATAGTACGACACGGTAAAATACTTTATCATGCAATAAAATCCAATTATGTTACCAATTATAAATGTGTTTTAAATAGAATTTCTAATACATATGAACTACGAACTCGTATAGAAAATACTAGTAAAATTAATTGGTCCAACGAACCACTCATTATACCTACTACAAATCTCGATACATGGACGAAAAGCTATGATGATTATATTACTAATGCCTTTAAAAGTACAATTTCACCTGAACAAACTACTTCTACGGATACCGCGAAATGACTATACTACGATAAATATATTACGTGTTCTTTAATTAATATACGATCAATACACTCTAACATTGATTTGTTAAATGATTTTAACCATGAATTTAATCATGATATAATTGCCCTAACGGAAACTTGGCTTAATGAATATTCTGAATATATCATTCCACAGATTACCAATAATATATATAACTTCAAACATATACCACGTCAAGAATTAAGGAGAGGAGGCGGTGTAGGTATTCTATATAAAAAATCTCTTAAACTAACCAGCTTTACAAAATATATACTACCTGGATCTGAATGTATCATAGCTATATTCAATATTCACTCCAATAAAATTATACGCTTTATTATTATATATCGACCACCATCAAATAATTACATATCTTTTCAATGATCTCAATGACTTATTAGCTACTACACAATTAGATAATACTATATTACTAGGCGATTTTAATTTTCATGTTAATTTATATGATACACCTTCAAGTAATCTAATCTCACTTACAGACTCACACTCACTACATCAACACATAAACAAGCCCACACACATAGGAGGCAATACATTAGATTTAATTTTTACTTCTATATATTCCACACAAATACTAAAAGTACTTAATATTAAATATCTTATTACAGACCATTTTGCTATAATATTTAATATCAATATTCCAAAACCAAAAATTAACACACAATTAATTAATTATAGAAAACTTACTAATATCGACCACGAACTTCTCTCCAATAGTATTATAGAAATTAATCATGATAACATATCGGCGATAGAACTAAATGATCATCTATCATATATACTAAATAAATATGCTCCCATTAGAGTTAAATGCATAAATAGTCGTACAAATAAATGGTTTAACTCTGATACTTTATTAGCCAAACAGGAAATGAGGAAAACTGAAAGATATTTTTCAAAATATCCATCAGAATCTTCCTTAGAATCCCTACTCAAGGCTAAGAGTTATTTTAAAAAATCTATAGAAATAGCTAAGAATAAATACTACTATACTGAAATAAATCAATCAACCTCTAATCAAAAACATCTCTATGGGATAACTAATTCTTTACTAGGAAAATCAAAAGAAAGAGTCCTTCCAGATATTCCAGATAATATACTATGCAATAATTTTTCCAAATATTTTGTAGATAAAATAAATATTCTATGTAGTACATTTAACAATAATCAACATAATATACACAATATATCAATATTGATACTCGACAACTTAAAGTCACTATACCAAAGCTGAAACGTACCGCGAAACGGGCATATTCTTATATTGCTCCAACTAAATGGAATGCTTTACCACTAAATTGTCGTCTTGTTATAAACCCTGTGCGTTCAAAATACGTGTTAAACAGTATTTAATCGATAGAAATTAAATTGTTTATTTATTTCTAGTTGTTGTCTTTCATACACTTATCAGAACACTAATGTGTTATGAAATAAGTGTTTAAATAAAACGTTTTGATTTGATTTGATTTTGATTTAGTAGTAGTAGTAGTAGTAGTAGTAGTAGTAGTAGTAGTAGTAGTAGTAGTAGTAGTAGTAGGAGTAGTAGTAGTAGTAGTAGTAGTAGTAGTAGTAGTAGTAGTAGTAGTAGTAGTAGTAGTAGTAGTAGTAGTAGTAGTAGTAGTAGTAGTAGTAGTAGTAGTTGTAGTAGTAGTAGTAGTAGTAGTAGTAGTAGTAGTAGTAGTAGTAGTAGTAGTAGTAGTAGTAGTAGTAGTAGTAGTAGTAGTAGTAGTAGTAGTAGTAGTAGTAGTAGTAGTAGTAGTAGTAGTAGTAGTAGTAGTAGTAGTAGTAGTAGTAGTAGTAGTAGTAGTAGTAGTAGTAGTAGTAGTAGTAGTAGTAGTAGTAGTAGTAGTAGTAGTAGTAGTAGTAGTAGTAGTAGTAGTAGTAGTAGTAGTAGTAGTAGTAGTAGTATTAGTAGTAGTAGTAGTATAAGTAGTAGTAGTAGTAGTAGTAGTAGTAGTAGTAGTAGTAGTAGTAGTAGTAGTAGTAGTAGTAGTAGGTAAATCTCATCACAAATCTTATCCTAATATTTCTGATGATATTTTATGTAATAATTTTAGTGATTTTTTCATTTCTAAAATTGATATTATTTACTCAGTCATTAAAATAAAATTGTCATCCCCTTCTATAAATCAATACAATTATTTGAATAATTCCTCTGAAAATTCTCAAAATACTCATTTAAATCAAACTCCTACTCTTACTTATTTTACGCTCCCTTCTAATGTTGACATCTATAATCTTTTAGTTACGGCTTCTTCTGCTTCTCCCTCTGATTCTCTGCCTCTTACTGTGATGAAATCTTTAGCTAACACACTCACTCCACTTTTTTCTTCAATCATTAATCAATCCCTTATTACAGGTGTTATTCCTTCTATTTTAAAACATTCTATTATTACTCCTATTTTAAAGAAAAATAGTCTTAATATAAATGAACTCTCGAACTTTCGCCCTATTGCTCAACTACCTTTAATCTCTAAAATTCTCGAAAAAATTGATTTAAACAGATAACTACTTTTATTGATTTTAATAACTTATCCTGTAACTTATAAAGTGCTTTTAGAAAGAACCACATTACAGAAACTGCGATAACTCTTATACTAAATGATATATATACATCTTTAGATAGAAATGAGAAAATTCAGATTCTACTTCTAGATCTGTCATCTGCTTTTGATACGCTATCTTTTGATATCCTTTCAGATAGACTTTTAGACATTGGTATATCTTCAACTGCTCATGATTTCTTAATTGGATTTGTCACTAATAGAACTTTTTCTGTTAAGATCAATAACTCTTATTCTAAATCTCAATCATTTAAGTACGGGGTTCCGCAAGGATCCGTCTTTGGTCCACTACTATTCTCTATATATCTGAACCCAATAACTAATATTATCAAATCATTTAAAACATTAAGATTTCATCTCTATGCTGATGATATTCTTATTTATTCTGTTAATAGTAGATTGGTCATGAATAATGAGCTAGTTGAATGTGCCAATCAAGTGAATAAATGGCTACTTATGAACACACTTCTACTTAATACTTCTAAAACTGAATTACTGAACTTACCGCATAACTTTAATAACTTCACTGATATATTTATTGATAATATTAGAATTATTCCATCACTAAAAATTAAATATCTTGGTATTACTATTGATAATAAATTGAATTTTGATGATCATATGTCAACTGTTTGCAGGAAAGCAAATTTTCATTTATATAATATACGATATATAAGAAAGTTCATTAGCAAAGACCTCACTACGATGCTAATTAAAGCAATGGTATTTTCGTCGACTAATTATTGTAATTCGATATATTTAGGTCTATCCAAAAAATTGAATAAATGTATCTATATAATTGATCATTCGGCAGTACGATTAATCTATCAACAACCTTTATTTGATCACTCGAGTGTTACATTGCGTCAACATAATCTTAATATTCTCAACAATATTAATAGAAGCAAATATAGAATTCTATGTATAATTCATAAATCACTCACTGCAGGTCCTTCATATATTAGAACTTGCCTATCATTTAAAGTGCCTATCTGTCGTGAACTTCGATCATCTAATGATGTATACTGCTTACAAGTCAAGAAATCAGTGAAACCAGTTACTTCCAAGAGAGCCTTTCAATACTATGCGCCGCCACTATGGAATTCTCTTCCCTTGAAAATAAGAATGATTCCTAATCACGATACCTTTAAATTTAATTTAAAACGTTATTTATTCAATATTGAAAAGTCTTAATTTATTATTTGTACGTTATTTATGTTATGTATGTTATTGATATGTTTTATTTTCCATATGACATTATATCATATGGTTTTTTTTTATATATCAATAACCAATATTGCATTTTGCAATGTACAGTTTATAATAATACTAATTATTATTTTGTTTATATTCAATTATGTTATTTTTGTTTGTTTGCTTTGTTACACTCTTGAGAACGCCTGGTGTGTTATTTGCAGTGTTTAAATAAATCGTTTTGATTGATTGATTGATAGTAGTAGTAGTAGTAGTAGTAGTAGTAGTAGTAGTAGTAGTAGTAGTAGTAGTAGTAGTAGTAGTAGTAGTAGTAGTAGTAGTAGTAGTAGTAGTAGTAGTAGTAGTAGTAGTAGTAGTAGTAGTATAGTAGTAGTAGTAGTAGTAGTAGTAGTAGTAGTAGTAGTAGTAGTAGTAGTAGTAGTAGTAGTAGTAGTAGTAGTAGTAGTAGAAGTAGTAGTAGTAGTAGTATTAGTAGTAGTTTAATATATATATATATATTTATAATTTACCTATTAATTTATTCCTTATATTAAATAATATTTAATATTATTATATATTTAGTTATTTAATTATTTGTTTATATTTTAAATTTATTAAATTTATTTAATTTAAATTGTATAGTAATCATTAATTTAATTATATTTACACTTATATGTCCTTACTCCATTACCTAGTCACGTGACAATGTTTTCATAGAGGGAGCTCATGGTACACGCCAATGATGAAAACAAGTTCATACATTCTTCACGATCAGCAGTCTTATGATTGAGTTAGCATAAGGTGAGTTTATACGAGGCTATAATGGCATTCATCTAGTTTCTCCTTAGATGGCCTCTCTTTCTACAGACATCAACAACCTTGAAATAGCATCGGTATTAACGATGTCTAGAGATATTCTGAAACAAAGTCATATTTCTGCATACTACGATGTCTAAGAAAGGTGTATTTCTTGGATATTTTGCTGGTTCCGTTTACAGTTAGCATAGCTCTAAGATATTTGAAAGTATTGACACTCTCGCCTATCCATATAAAGGTACATGCATTGCAGTTTATGTATTAACTCTTCTCATGACTTTACGACTTACATATAGTTTGATGCAGCACTTTATTCTAAAGAGTCTGTTAGCCCTTGTAGTTCACTTTTAGAGCCAACTATAAGATATATATCAAAAGCGAATCGTAAGTTATAACTTTGAAATTATCCTCCTATTATTGACTGATGATTTTCTATTGCCTCTTGTATCATTAGATATAGAAATATATTAAATGGTACTGTATAAAACAGGCAACACTGTATTACACCTACTGTTATTAGAAAAGGAAGACCATACTGATTGTTCAGTATAATAGAGCTTGTTGTAGAATCATACAGTACATTTTATCAAGTTGATCAACTATATGCGTATACTGAATATCGTCATAGCATTCAATAAACCATCATGCCATACTCTATCTAAAACTTTGATTAATTCGATTAGATTTAAGTCATTGTGATAGAGTCGACTTTGTTGATCAATATGTTTCTTCAGTATTAGTCTACAGTTTAAAATATGTTCGATTGTTCTTCGATTTATCCTAAAGATTACCTATTTATCAGCTAATATATGTTACACCTGGGTGTTATTTGATTCAGTATTATTCTTAGTGGCATTTTCTCTAATGATATGATACTAATAATATGATATTTTATCTCTTTTTGAGTTAGAAATTATTTAGTATTGGTAGTATCAATGAAGTAATCCATGATGTGACCATATCTCTATAATGCACAATGTTTAACAGGGTTTATTATATATCTCAGTTACTTTAATAAGTTCGATTGATACATTATCGGGTGATTTATCATTCTTTAGACAATTTAATATCTTTGAACTTCAGTATTTTCAGACACTGTCCCACTCAGATTGATTATTGTCGTTGTGCAATTTATCCAATCAGAATTAATTTTTAAGAATATATTATTAATAATCTGTCCATATTTCTATTCTAAACTCAATTAATATATACTAATTGAAGTATAAATATAATTAAATAAATGTGGTACGTAGTATTGGATTAGTTATTTAGATAAATTTAGATATATGTGTATATATAATTATAAACTATATTATTAAATACTATAGTTAGTAGATATTAGATAGTAGATAGTGTAGATATATGGTTAGGGTTTGGTGTATTAGATAGATATATTATATATATATATATATATATATAGTACTATAGATACTATTATACTATCTACTACTACTAGCTACTACTACTACGTACTACTACTACTACTAGCTACTACTACTACTACTACGTACTTCTACTACTACTACTACTACTACTACTACTACTACTACTACTACTACTACTACTACTACGTACTAGTACTTCTAGTCTACTACTACTACTAGCTACTACTACTACTACTACTACTACTACTACTAGTACTACTACTACTACTACTACTACTACTACTACTACTACTACTACTACTACTACTACTACTACTACTACTACTACTACTACTACTACTACTACTACTACTACTACTACTACTACTACTACTACTACTACTACTACTACTACTACTACTACTACTACTACTACTACTACTACTACTACTACTACTACTACTACTACTACTACTACTACTACTACTACTACTACTACTACTACTACTACTACTACTACTACTACTACTACTACTACTACTACTACTACTACTACTACTACTACTACTACTACTACTACTACTACTACTACTACTACTACTACTACTACTACTACTACTACTACTACTACTACTACTACTACTACTACTACTACTACTACTACTACTACTACTACTACTACTACTACTACTACTACTACTACTACTACTACTACTACTACTACTACTACTACTACTACTACTACTACTACTACTACTACTACTACTACTACTACTACTACTACTACTACTACTACTACTACTACTACTACTACTACTACTACTACTACTACTACTACTACTACTACTACTACTACTACTACTACTACTACTACTACTACTACTACTACTACTACTACTACTACTACTACTACTACTACTACTACTACTACTACTACTACTACTACTACTACTACTACTACTACTACTACTACTACTACTACTACTACTACTACTACTACTACTACTACTACTACTACTACTACTACTACTACTACTACTACTACTACTACTACTACTACTACTACTACTACTACTACTACTACTACTACTACTACTACTACTACTACTACTACTACTACTACTACTACTACTACTACTACTACTACTACTACTACTACTACTACTACTACTACTACTACTACTACTACTACTACTACTACTACTACTACTACTACTACTACTACTACTACTAATACTACCCTTAGTATACAAATGAACTATCATCTTCTAAACGCTCTCTTAGACTTTCAGAAAAACACTGGAGAAAGAACACAAGTGATACTAGACTCTATGATATTTTCATACTTAAGCGAAAATCATATCGATCTCTTATTACGTCCACGAAGAAAATATATTATACCAATGCTATTAGCCTGGCTAAAAATGACTACAGGGCAATTTATAAGATAACAGATATGTTGTTAAACCGCACCAAAACTAAATCATTCCCATCTGATAAATCATCTATTCTTGTCACTAAATTTGATGAATTCTTCCACTCCAAACTTATGAATATTATCTCTACATTATGTGTCTCCCCTGTTAACCAACCTGACATTCCCGCCAATAGATTCAATACATTTATTTATCCCTCACCTACATATATTCTAAAGCTAATTACTTCAACTAAATGCGCCAGTTCCCTTGATCCTATTCCCATTCAACTACTTATTTTGCTCGCTCCTAAACTCAGCAACCACATCACTCGGATCATTAATGAATCTCTACAATCAGGAATAGTCCCTGATTCTATGAAAATTGCCATGATAAGACCCATCCTCAAAAAACAAAACTTAGATGTCTCATCACTTAATAATTATCGACCGATTTCTAACCTTACAATTATATCCAAGATACTTGAACGTGTTGTTGCATCTCAGCTCACTTCATATCTCTCCCAATATAACATCCTTAACAAATTCCAAAGTGCCTATACTGCTCACAAGTCAACTGAGACCGCCCTAACATATATACTTAGTGATCTTCATTTGTCATCATCGCACAAGGATGGTTCTATTCGAACACTACTTGACCTTTCTTCTGCATTTGATACCCTTGACCACAAAATTATGATATCGCGATTAACTTCCATCGGTATAACAGGCACCCCCCTCACATGGTTTACATCATACCTCACAAATCGACATCATTATATCAAAATAGACAATCATTCCTCTACCCCTCGACTTCTCACTCACGGTGTTCCACAGGGATATGTCCTTGGCCCCATACTTTTTAACATATACATCTTACCATTATTCAAAATATTCAGATCCTACCCATCTATCAAATTCCATGCATACGCTGATGATTTACAAATATACACTAATATATCTTCCCATATTTCCAATCCTTTGCTACTAACCAACTGTATTAATGATATTTCAACTTGGTTAACTAACAACTCTCTCTCGCTAAATTTCACCAAAACTGAGACCATCAAAATCTCTTCACCTAACAGTCTATCATTAGCATATCCAACTCCACCTGTTATCGTTTCTAATCACCTTATACCTTTCTCTAAAAACATACGTAATCTCGGTTTCATAATTGATGAAACTCTTTCACCCACTCAACATATCCGTTCTATTGCTCGTTCAGTTAACTATACTCTCTATACAATCAGACTCATCCGCCCTTTTATTAATACTGATACTGCCATTACACTAGCTACTGCATTAATTCTCTCGCGATTTGATTATTGCAATGTACTACTTAACAATATCCAACAACATTCAACTAATAGCCTGCAGGTTCTTTTCAATAACACAGTACGTGTTATCTATAATATTCCGAAATTTTCTAGAACACACATTTCACCTCTTACAGCATCACTTCACTGGCTTCCAATAAAATCTCGCATCATATATAAAATATCTCTTATTATTCATAATGCTTACCATAATAACTACCCTGATTATATCTGCTCACTCATAACAAAACGTATAAATAAAATAAACACTAGGAAAGCTTATCTTGATATGTTAGTTGTCCCTTTATCGTTAAATATGACTACTACTAATAGAAGAAGTTTTTATATCTCGGCCCCTACTATTTGGAATTCCCTCCCTCAAAAAATAAGATCAACCACATCTACTGCAGTTTTTAAAAAATTGCTGAAAACATATCTTTATGATATTGTTTTCGGCAATTCAAATTAATGTATCCATCGATCAACACGTCTGTCTACTATACCAAGTATAAGAAGTGTATAAACCATTGGTTTACAGGTTTACAGGTTTACTACTACTACAACTACTACAACTACTACTACTACTACTACTACTACTACTACTACTACTACTACTACTACTACTACTACTACTACTACTACTACTACTACTACTACTACTACTACTACTACTACTACTACTACTACTACTACTACTACTACTACTACTACTACTACTAATACTACTACTACTACTACTACTACTACTACTACTACTACTACTACTACTACTACTACTACTACTACTACTACTACTACTACTACTACTACTACTACTACTACTACTACTACTACTACTACTACTACTACTACTACTACTACTACTACTACTACTACTACTACTACTACTACTACTACTACTACTACTACTACTACTACTACTACTACTACTACTACTACTACTACTACTACTACTACTACTACTACTACTACTACTACTACTACTACTACTACTACTACTACTACTACTACTACTACTACTACTACTACTACTACTACTACTACTACTACTACTACTACTACTACTACTACTACTACTACTACTACTACTACTACTACTACTACTACTACTACTACTACTACTACTACTACTACTACTACTACTACTACTACTACTACTACTACTACTACTACTACTACTACTACTACTACTACTACTACTACTACTACTACTACTACTACTACTACTACTACTACTACTACTACTACTACTACTACTACTACTACTACTACTACTACTACTACTACTACTACTACTACTACTACTACTACTACTACTACTACTACTACTACTACTACTACTACTACTACTACTACTACTACTACTACTACTACTACTACTACTACTACTACTACTACTACTACTACTACTACTACTACTACTACTACTACTACTACTACTACTACTACTACTACTACTACTACTACTACTACTACTACTACTACTACTACTACTACTACTACTACTACTACTACTACTACTACTACTACTACTACTACTACTACTACTACTACTACTACTACTACTACTACTACTACTACTACTACTACTACTACTACTACTACTACTACTACTACTACTACTATTATTATTATTAGATATGTTACAGATAGGTTTAGAATATTTGTTTTGAATTGTAATTTATGAGAATGATTTAAATTATTTATAAAATGTGGTTTAGGTTTAGACATTTGTAGGGAGAGTAGGAAGGAATGTATTTATTCAGTGGATATGTAATTGATGTGGTTAACCTAGAGGGAGAAGATTGATGGGACTTATTTAATTTTATAATTCTTTTAAGATCTTTGTATTATTTATTTGTTTATTTGTTATGTCAGTAATGCTGTCCATAATATGATTTAAAGTATGGGTTTGGGAGATTGGTTAATCTATGTAGTTATATATATCATGTTTTGGTGAGGTTTATGTTGCTATGTATAGTGGTGGTGATATATTATTATTAAATGTAATGCATTTTATGTTAAATATAATGTTGATAGACAAAGTGCTATGGAATGTAAACGGTAGTGATTTATATTTACATATTCAGTGATTTTAAAATGTGTTTAAATAAAGATAATATAAATGTGATATAATGGGGAAGTATTGAATGAAAACAATCAATGATGTGTGTAGAATATATAGTGAATGTTTATACACAGGTCGTATACTGTTTTAAGTGTGGATAACTTATCTTAATGTCCGATTGGTCAGGTAAATCATTTACGAAATTAAATTAATGTCATCAACACAATGTAAACATGAAGTGGATATACCACTATATAGAGAGGTAAAGCTATAGTTATAGGTTATATATATAGTTTGAGAGATACATAGAGCTAACTGTATATAATTGTATGTAACTATAATATTATATATTGATTATTTAATTATCCAAATATAAAATAAAATATTATAAATATATATATTTTTATAATTTAAAATTAAAATTAAAAAAATGCCTGGTGAAACACAACGGAGTTTGATAAAATGTTTATACTACAATTATCTTAATGATTTTTGAAAATAAATATATGAAAATATATTATATAATGTAATAATCAATATATCTCTATATATTAAACTTTATGCTATAGTTTTATTAAATTATAATAAATATAATAATACCTAATTAATACTAGTATATATTATAATATCACAGAAATGTTTCTTGGAATTACTCTTGGAGAATGGGCACTTATTGTAGGTTTAGGAATATCGGGAATACTTCTATTTTTTATTGGTATAGGTACTGGTTACAAGATGGAACCGTTTATAACTAGAGTCAGACATAGGATGAGGAGTCAACACGCTACAAACGATATAACAAACACTGTCACATTACATCCAACCAATCAGAATCACTACATGTCCAGTCGATCGCTAGATGAACTTCGCATTAGATCGAATGTTGAAGTTTTTAATAGAGGAGGAGAAGTAGGGACCCCTGGGGGATCTACTAATGTTGACCTTGATAACGGGGGTAACCGCGTATACAATCGTATAGATCATTCCAGAAGATCTCGAATGGAGTTACCTGGTGAAGAACTGAGGGTTGAATTTAGTAATGTGGGCGGAGATAATGTTAATGGGCGTGAACCGGAAGTACGTATTAGAAGACCTAGCATTGATCGATTATCGAGTGAATCAATGAATCATGTAGAACGTGGATCGCCTACGAATGTACAAACAATAGATAACTTCAATAGAGGACGCTCGATTAAGAGATGATTCATTACACTGAGTTGATGCTGCGATATATGATGATAATGTTTGTATAGCTCCGCCCACTTCACGATGAAAGGGGCGTGTCGTTAGTAGATATACACAGACGATATATACAGAACTTTCTCTGAACATCGACCCAGTAAATATATCATAATAATGTTATTCTTTTAATTATATTTTAAATTTATACATTAATGTAATTAAGTAATTACTTACAAATTAGATATTATATATATATATATATATATATATATAATTATGTTACATAATTCATAATAATCATAAAGATTAATTATAATGTATGTGTTTGTATGTATTACATTACTTAATCATATCATTTTTATTATAATATTATATTATTATAAATAAGCTTAGTTGTAGTACTAATGTATATATCTCTAAGTCTTGGTCTTTATTTTTCTATACTAAAGCTATACAAAAGAAATACAAAAACTATTTACTATTTCAATTACAAATGTTATGTTTTACTCTAAACTTACTTTACTTTTACTCTAGATCACGTGCCTAGTATATCGTATCTAGTAGTACTATTACCCAGTAGGTTTGTCGGTTCTTGAAGCTCGTCGTTTGTACCTGTTAACAGATCAATGTCGTCTGCAAACTTTAAATTCTATAATAGTATTCCGCCTATTGATATTGATGAAGGGTATTTGTACTGTATTTCGGCCATGATTTCCTCAAGAAATAATTTAAATAGTATCGGTGACAGTAGACAAACTTATCGCACTCCAGCTGTAGTTTTGAAAAGGTTACCTTGATTATTATTGATCAGAACTGCACTAGTAGAGTTGTCATATATTGCTTTGATCATCGCAATGATTTCATTCTGGATTCCAAACTTGTAGGTAATCCAAACCTACAGTGGGGACCTTGTATGTACCATAGTCCATAATGATATATTAATGCTTTCATAAAATCTATAAAGGTATAGAACAAATTCTTATGGCTGTTCAGATTTGTATCAATAAGATTTCTGCAATTATATTTATGCTTCAACGTAATTCTTATTTTACGAAATCAGTAATGTTTACTACTACTATATAATACTACTAATATTATTAGTATTATTACTACTACTATTACTACTACTTCCTGTTTATTATTAATGTGTTCAATATAAATTTAATTTCAAATTAATTTATCTTGCCTAATCCGACATTCGGATAAGTCTTTCCCAGAATATATTAAAATCATCATACTTATATACATATAATACACATTCTCCACATATTATTTAACATTTTAATTTATTACTTTCATTTATTCAACTTTATATCATTCATTATTCATAATTTATCAAAATCACTGATTCATTACATTTATATTATTTTTTATTTACATTTGTTTCTAATCTGTTATTTCTATGTATAATATCTATATTAATATTATCATTATACATTATCATAATACTCATATACATTCATATATATATAATATCAGAATTATAGGCATGACCATGGTATACGAATAATACATTTATAAAAGAGATATTAAATTATTAAATTTATATCCAGAATAGCCAACAAAATATTGAAAATAATGAGGATATATGGTGTATCAACTTCGGGACATTGGAGCGGCATGTCCAATTCCGTAGGGATCATATTTGTTCCAATAATAAGAACACTGGCAATACTTGCCTCTCATTACAAATATATACTTTTCATAGATATGCACCATACCCATATTAACACACACACATCAGCCACTTCGTCATCAATTAAAGACAATATAAAATAGAGTTAACGTTAATATATATATATATATATATATATATATATATATAAATATATAAACAAATTTTCTTTTGCATTTATATAATTTCATTTTATATTGGTAATATATAGTATATTATAATAATGTATACTATAATGTATACTATAATAATGTATACATTTATATTAATATTCGCTGAACAATACATCTTAATTCATATATAATAATTAACAATGGACAACAAAGTATATGTTAACTATAATAAAGTAAATGAACATGATTCACATGTTTCACATGTATATGATGACGATGATGATGATGTTTGTTAAGCACTACAACAGGGCCATGTATAGATACCCTTCGCTCGTGTGAGAAGTAAATCATAATAAGATAACACGAATACGATAATAATTAGATAATTATAATAATACGTAGAAGAAAAAACGATACAAACATAACGAATACAAAAATAATAAGTTGGATGATTTAGAGATTAGTTGTAGAGTGGAAAGAAGATGTAATATTTATAAATCTTTTGTGGGATATAATAGAATGGATGGTAGAAGGGAGGTAATTTCATAAAGTTGGATCGGAATTATTAAATCTCTAGAATTTAGGGAAGTTTTACTATAATTCCAGGAGATAAGGAAAGGAGCATTTTTGTAACAAAGAGCAGGTAATATTATTCTTTTTTTTAATTAGATCAGAGATATATCTAGGAGTGAAAGAATATATTGATTTATGGATTATAGAGAGTATATGTAATGTACACATGAGAGAAAAGGGTAGCAACATACGAGATGATTGTATGAAATATTGTAGTAGAGTAATCCAGTCGTATTATGTAGAAAGTAGTAATGTAGTTAGGAATGGATTATCCGATTTATTGAAGCAGTAGCTATATCAGGAAGTAGATTCAGTAGGGAATAAGAGTATTCAAGTCGGGAGAGTAATGTAACATTTATTAGAATTTTAGTAAGGTTTCTGGAAAATGAGATCCGAATTATTGTTTATTATGAAGTGATGGACGATGAATGAATTTGTAATGGATGACTCTAACGGAGTCATGGGTAATAAGAGTAAGTTGTTAAGCTAAGAAAGATGAGAATAAGATGATTCAATCATTTTAGAGATAATGCAGTTTTTCAGATTGCAGTACATTATTTTAATTCTAAGCCAGATATACCCATCATAGTAAGCCGCAAGATTAATATTTTATAGACCAGGATGTCAAAATCATATGATAGTTCAAGTAGGATTAGCTGGCAATACGTGTTGCTATTTAAGGTAGATAATAGTGTGCCAGGATGAGAGCTGTTTCGGTCGAATGACCATTACGAAAAGCTCTTTGAAAAGGGTCGAAAAGATAATTTGTATTTAGATGTGGGATAAGTTGTTTGGAGACAATTCTATCTAATATGTTACTTAATGAGTGTATATGGGATATCGGGATATAATTGCTAATGGATATTGTGTCAAGGTTTTGTTTTTTTAGAATATGAGAGATTACGGCAGACTTGAGGTATGGTGAAAACTGACTAGAGTTTAATGAGTTCGCAATAATATCCTAAAAAATAGGAGAAAATAAGGGTGAAAGTTTGTGATATAATGCTATAGGTTGGAATGGTCGGTGGAATGTCATGAGTAGATCATTTACTTAATATAGGGAATGAATAATGAATATGCTTAATGAGTCAATAGGATGGTCAATATATATTGTAGGATTAAGTATGGTTGGAGTAGAAGCGCTAATAATATCATTAATTTTTGCAATTTTATTATCAAAGAATTTTTCAAAAATATAGCATAGTTGAAAATTTAAAGTGTTTAATCAAATGGGAGGAACAATAACAGAGTACATTGTGAATTTCTTCTACATTATGGTAGTACACCTAATGCATGCATATTTAGCAACCCTGTAATCAAGCATGTTATATCAATATTTCAATCACGATATTTTAAAATTAGATATATAACATGCATTAGTAATTCCATCAAACCTATGTTCTCTCTACCAATAAATACGTTCAATAGTGACATACAAATCTTTGACTTATCGACAAAAGACATTCTCATTAGTCTTGATAAATCATTTATAATATAAGTAGTATATATAATGACAAAATACCGCTTAAATTATAAATACCTCCTACCAATCCTTTAAATTGTCATACACATTAGATGTACGATAAAGATCTTATACTCCCATAACTAAAGTCAATACCCAGTTATGGCCATAGATCCTTTTTTCCATGAATTCTGGCGATCACGATCCTTAATTCATAGCCGATACTTTTGTTATCACGATCACGATTAATTTTAATAATAAAATGTGACAGTCGTAATGAAAATAGATATGTACACATTAACAATATCGATAGAGTATATTATAGACTATAATTTATAGTTATAGTTAATATATATATATAACTCAGAAGGTTTTTTATTGAATAATCAATTAATCAAATATGTTTGAGCTTATGACCTCTTCATCATAGTTAGTGATACTAAAACAATATATATATATATATATATATATATATATATAGAACGCACCCAGTCACTATATCGGAGATTTCCTAGAAAAGCAGTTAGAAAGATATTAGGCCATAAAAACGAGGAATATATTGGGTCGATAAATGACTTGAAAGAATTTACAAATCCTCAAGATTATTCTTCCAGCTCTCAGCCATATACACATATCCATTGGAATACGCTTGATACTGATGAAATTAATATGTTATCCGCTCCTCCTACAAAATTGGAAATAATGAAAAAGCTTAAGAATCTAAAAATACCTCTCCCGGAAAAGACAAGATTGAGTATTTACACCTTAAGCTACTGGACAAAAAAGAACTATTACTTGAAACAATATTCAAAGCTGTGCACAGAATTGGAATACCTGCGTGTTGGAAAATCAGCAAGACTATTCTTATACATAAGAAAGGCAGAACTGACTTACCTTCTAATTTCCGTCCTACCAGCCTACTTCCTACTATGTATAAGATATACTCTGGGATATTATCCAACCGAATAATTAAGGTCGCTGTGTCAAATGAATGGATATCCTCTCAACAAAATGGCTTTTTACCCGGATTAAAGGGGATACAAGAACATAATTTTCTACTCGAATCAGCCATTACAGAAGCGAAGAAAAGGCACGATGATCTACATATTGTATGGCTTGATTTGGCTAACGCATTTGGTTCGTTACCACACTCGACATTAAATAAGTTATTTGAATATCTTCCTTTACCTGCTCATACCTCGACCATATTGAAAGACATGTATACTAATACAATATGTGAATACAAAGATTTTATGGTACAACCAACTTCCGGAGTAAGACAGGGTAATTGTTTATCACCAATTATTTGTAATCTTGCTTCCGAACCTATCATAAGAAAAGCAATTGAAATAGCTGGTTATGACCTATTCGGATCTAAAGCTAAACTTACAGCTTACGCAGATGATTTAGCAATAATCATGAGGAAATGATGTCGGCACTAGATGGAATACTGGAAGTTTCTAGTAGTATCGGCCTCAAGTTCAATCCTAGAAAATGCACTAGCATTTCTTTCAACAAGGGGGTTATTGAGGATCGGCAGTTTATGTTGGGTCAAGAATTTATTAAAACGCTCCATATGGGTGAATTTGAAAGATTCTTGGGTATACAGATTGGATCTAAGTTCTTGTTTAATGTTACTACTGATATACATGCTCAACTTAATCAACTTTCAGACTCTGGACTAACTCCATGGCAAAAAATAGAATTTTTGAGAAATCACTTAATCCCCTCTCTATCCCATGAGCTCTCATCTGGACGAGTCATGAAAGAAAGTATCTACGATCTGGACAAATCTATAAAACAGTTCCTTAAATATAATACTAATACTCATGACAATGTTGCTACTCCATTCTTCTATGCTGACAAACATATTGGCGGCCTGGGGATTGGTAAAATCAGCCAAGAAGTAGATATTTGTACAATCTCTAAAGCAACGCAATTACTATCTTCTAGAGATAATATGATATCCTCAATTGCTAATCGCCAACTATCAAATACCCTAAATTGTGCTATCGGACATGATCATGAAACACCACTCAGTGAATTTCTATCCGGTAGCCATACGCATGGGTTATATGGTTATAGATTTTATAGCAAAGGTGTTAATCTTTGGACGCGCAGCAACACACCTTGGAGCTCGCATTGATATATCCGATGGGAACATAATTATAGCCATCGATGATACTTGCTCCACTCCTGCTAAGGTTGTCAAAATCATGCGACTTGCGCTGATAAAGCAATGGAGTAGAAAATTCGTGGAACTTACTTTACAAGGCAGTGTAGCTGAGTGTTTATCCCAGGATGCAAATTCTAAGGTAATCACTAAGTTAATATCACAAGAATCTACACTATCTTTCAAATCATGGAATTATTGGCACATGGCTAGAACTCAGACTCTTCCAGTAAAAGCGTTTCCAGTCTCAACAGATACAACATGTAGGCAATGCTACTCCAAGGATGAAACGACGATGCACATATTGAATATTTTTACTGCATCACTAAAAATGATGACAGAAAGACATGATGCTGTCCTTGGAGTACTAACTAAGTTCCTAGATGAATGCGATATTGAGTACGATACTAGCTACATCTCACTAGATAATTTAAAACCGGATCTTGTTATCAAATATAACAACTCATGTTATTTTGTCGACATCACAATTCCCTACGACTCGATTACAAATATGGAATCTGCCGCTAACAGGAAGATAGAAAAGTATCGCAACCTAGGATATGTAATTCCCTTCTGTGTTGGTTCTTTGGGCTCTTGGTATTCTGGAAACCAAATTCTCAAAACAGAGATGAATTTTCCTACAAATACCTGGAAAATATTGAAGACCGCCAGTATTAAAGAATCAATAGAAGGTTAGGGAAGAATTTTATCAAAATTCTTCAACTGTTTTTAAAGCGTTTTATTATTTTACTTAGCATTTTTATACTGTATCTTTAGTTTATTATCTTATTCTCTACTTTTAACTGTTTTTATCACAAATTTCTATTTACATATTTTATCAATTTTTATTTTGTTTAATTATTATAGATATTTTTATACCGTTTACTTCCGTTTTAGGTTTAGGATCACTAACTATTATGAAGAGGTCATAAGCTCAAATAAACTAACATATTTGCTTAATTGATTTTTCAATAACACCCTTCTGAGTTATATATATATATATATATATATTTATATATGTTTGTATACAATGTATGAGTAATATATCTATGAATACTAATAGTGATTTTGGACAACAATATCTATAGATTGATTATAGTCATTAGTGACATGCCTAACTATAGTTTATATATAGATATTACATCATCTATAGATGACGTAATTGCTATCTACTGTAGACACGTTGTATCCACCTACGTAATTGTGTAGGCGTAACTAAACGTCTCTGAATTTAGGATATCGTCAATATAAATCTAAATATTATTTCAATTAGACATGTCGGGAAATTAATTCACAGAAAATCGAGAAATATCTATAATTAGATATTTTAAAGCAAATAGTATGTATTAATAAATACATTTGTTTTTTTTTAAATTTAATTGAGTTTATGTTGTAATTATGTAAACTAAATAAAAAATATATTTCATTACTGGGAATAATAACGATGTCATCGATTGGTATGATTGGGAATTGATTATAGCTACTCAGAATATTGAGTAGTTCAGATGCGTTCAGTAGTAACATATTGTTTAGTATCTATTTTATAATATTTGTAGGACATATGTTGAGATATCTGATCTGTTGGAGGTAGAGTAATGGGGGAGGTATGTGAGATGAGTATATCATTAGAATATATATGATAACGTAAAGATGGATATTATTTCATAATATTTGTAAGAGGAGAAATATAAACGAGAAATAACAAAACCTCATATAAAATCGAGGTTATAGAAGATCTTGGAAATAACAATTATCCTACTACCGATATTTCCGGCAACTTGTCGGAAATATAGGCCTGGTAAATTTAAAATGATTTTCTATCAAGTTGTAATGGGATATCCTCTTTAAAGTTACTATATTTCAGGCAAGATGCCGGAAAGTAAAGGGGTATTCTACTAAAACTGTAGTTAACTTGATAGAAAATCGATCTAAAATTAAAATATAATTGTAGTGGGATACCCCCTAAAATTATCAAAGGCCGCCGATAAGTCTAGTAGTAACTGATATGTCTACATATGCCCATGTTTTTAAATATATATATATATATATATATATATATATATATATATATCTATATATATATATATATATATATATATATATATATATGTATTACTATAGTACTATATATAACTTACACCCCTATTATCTGATTATCAGAACTATTTTCGCTTATCGTAAATTGTTATAATGCCTTAGAATCCTAATATATTCACTAATAATTACATCTTACTACCAACCTTGTAGGACACATTGATTTTAATCTGGTTTTATTATAAATAGATTGTTATAAATATCAAAATTTTCCAGATTATATTAACACATTTTTAAAACCAATATAATTCACAATGTATAGAGAAGCATGTAAAGCTTTACATTGAACAACAAATTTACAAACATGATTTATGCTTATAATATTTAAATTTATAATTAATATTAATGGTGATTAAATTATTAATTAAATTATGAATTATGCAACATGTATTGCATATATAATTATATATATATATATATATATATATATATATATATATATATATATAATATATCTAATTTGTAAGTAATTTCTTAATTACATTAATGTATAAATTTAAAATATAATTAAAAGTATAACATTATTATGATATATTTACTGGGTCAATGTTCAGAGAAAGTTCTGTATATGTCGTCTGTGTATATCTACTAACGACACGCCCCTTTCATCGTGAAGTGGGCGGAGCTATACAAACATTATCATCAGATATCGCAGCATCAACTCAGTGTAATGAATCATTTCTTAATCGAGCGTCCTCTATTGAAGTTATCTATTGTTTGTACATTCGTAGGCGATCCCCGTTCTACATTATTCATTGATTCACTCGATAATCGATCAATACTAGGTCTTCTAATACGTACTTCCGGTTCACGCCCATTAACACTAGCTCCGCCCACATTACTGAATTCAACCCTCAGTTCTTCACCAGGTAACTCCATGCGAGGTCTTCTAGAATGATCTATACGATTGTATACGCGGTTACCCCTATTATTAGGGCCAATATTAGTAGACCCCTCTCCTCCCCCTCTACCTCTTCCTCCTACGTTAAACATTTCAACATTCGATCTAATGCGAAGTTCTTCTAGTTGTCTTCTGGACATGTAGTGATTCTGATTGGCTGGGTGTAATCTAATAGCGTTTTCAAAATTATTGATAACATGTTGTCGCCTATTATTTCGTGCTTTAATAACATCCTTTTTCATTTTATAACCAATATATATACCACTAACAAATGTAAATATTATCACAAATACTACAAATATACCAACCGCCCAATTAGTAACCGTATTATTCATTTCTGTATTAACATATTTAATATTATTAGATATATAATAGAATTAGTATTAGTATTAATATTATTATTGGTATTAGTATAAGTAGTAGTAATAGTAGTAATAGTATTATTATTAATTTATTCTTTATTTATATTATTATTAATAGTATAATAATTTATAATATTTGTTTATGTTATAAATGTATATGTGTATATTTAAAATATAAAATGAATATAAATATTTTAAATTTATTAAATAGTGGTGGTAGTAGTAGTAGTAGTAGTAGTAGTAGTAGTAGTAGTAGTGGTAGTAGTAGTAGTAGTAGTAGTAGTAGTAGTAGTAGTAGTAGTAGTAGTAGTAGTAGTAGTAGTAGTAGTAGTAGTAGTAGTAGTAGTAGTAGTAGTAGTAGTAGTAGTAGTAGTAGTAGTAGTAGTAGTAGTAGTAGTAGTAGTAGTAGTAGTAGTAGTAGTAGTAGTAGTAGTAGTAGTAGTAGTAGTAGTAGTAGTAGTAGTAGTAGTAGTAGTAGTAGTAGTAGTAGTAGTAGTAGTAGTAGTAGTAGTAGTAGTAGTAGTAGTATTAGTAGTAGTAGTAGTAGTAGTAGTAGTAGTAGTAGTAGTAGTAGTAGTAGTAGTAGTAGTAGTAGTAGTAGTAGTAGTAGTAGTAGTAGTAGTAGTAGTAGTAGTAGTAGTAGTAGTAGTAGTAGTAGTAGTAGTAGTAGTAGTAGTAGTAGTAGTAGTAGTAGTAGTAGTAGTAGTAGTAGTAGTAGTAGTAGTAGTAGTAGTAGTAGTAGTAGTAGTAGTAGTAGTAGTAGTAGTAGTAGTAGTAGTAGTAGTAGTAGTAGTAGTAGTAGTAGTAGTAGTAGTAGTAGTAGTAGTAGTAGTAGTAGTAGTAGTAGTAGTAGTAGTAGTAGTAGTAGTAGTAGTAGTAGTAGTAGTAGTAGTAGTAGTAGTAGTAGTAGTAGTAACATTGTAACCTAATGGTTTTAAAACTGCATTTCAACTTCTTAGTAGAGTTTTCGGCCGTGTTTTCAAAAATGTATATACGCAGTGTTAAATAGATGGGTTTTTAACCTACTTTTAAATATGGGGGTCGAAGATATTGATATTATGTCATATGGTAGGCTATTCCATAGTTTAGGGGCAGCTAATGAAAAAGCAGTTTCCTGTTTTCTTGTGAGGTTGCGCGAGTTTTGTATGAATAATTTGTATGTGTGTATGGTACGTTGTGGTTTGGATGGATTATGTTCATTTAGTAAGTCGGTCAGATAGTCGGGGATATTATAATATGTGGCATAGTGAATCATAAGTAATATTTTATATTGTATACGTTGTGTAATAGGGAGCCATTGAAGTGATTTTAGGTAGGGGGTTATGTAGATTCTAGAGTATTTGGGAATTATATGTATAGTACGACGTACTAAGTACGTGCAGCTGAATAAAGTAGTCTATTGAGTGGTATTATTGTTTTTATTTGATTTATGTAGAATAGAATTACAATAGTCGAGGCGAGGAAGTATTAGGGCTGTTGTGAGAGTTTTAGCAAGTTCTGTCGTTATTGAGGGTCTTATTAGTCGTATTGTATGTAGTGTGCGGTTCACAGATTTGGATATTTCAGTAATATGTTGAGAGAATGTTAGTTTGTTGTCTATTATTATTCAGAGATTTTTAGCGTAAGGAGATATTTGTATGGTGTGGTTATTGATGTGGATGCGTGGTATATAGGGTAGGGTATGCGATGTATTGATCAGTATTGCAGTAGTTTTTTCACTATTTAGTGCTAATGAGTTTGCTGCTAACCAGTATTTTATCTCTTCTAGGCATTTATTTAGTGTGGATACGTTTAAGGAGGGGTCTGGTAAGTTGCAGTAGATGTGTATGTCGTCAGCATATACATGGAAGTTGATATCTGGGTATTTATCAAAAATATCTAGTAGGGGAGATCAATATATATTAAAAAGGATGGGGGCGAGAACGGATCCTTGTGGAACTCCGTTTGATATTAGTATGTATCTAAGTAGTGGGCTACTTAGTTACACTAGTTAAATACTAGTTATAATAGTTAATACTTAACATTGTTCATTTATTTGTTACTTTATTTAATAAATTTAAAATCAAATAAATAGATGATATTTATTTTAGTTAAATGTGATTCAATTCTAATTGAGTAAGAACGGCTATCGAGGTAGGAGATGAACCATTATAATGCTGTACTGGACAAACCAATGCATTGCAGTCGACGGATTATAATATTGTGATCTATAGTATCGAATGCAGCTGAAAGGTCCAAAAGAACGATGATGGAGGAGTATTTAGTGGGATATAATAGGTTGTTATTTAGTATAATGGTTAGTGCAGTTTCCGTATTTTTGATGTTAGTATAGGCACTTTGGAATTTATTTAGTATATTGTTGTTAATAAGGTCATTATTTAATTGTGCTGCTATAACTCTTTCAAGTATTTTAGATATAAAGCATAGGTTTGATATTGGACGGTAGTTTGTGAGATCTGATTTATCTCTGGAGGAATTTTTTATTATGGGAGTAATGTGTGCCAATTTCATGTAGGGTAACAACACCTGTTAAGAGGGAATTCTCAATTATACTTTTATAGAATGGGGAGAGAAAGGATGAAAGTGTATGTAATAATAGTGTAGGGATAGGGTCTAACATGCATGATGATTTGACGGCTAATAGAAGTTTATCAATGGAGGCCGTAGAAGTGGTATAGAATGAGTTAAGTGAATATGTTTGTAATGTTAGTGGTTGTAGTATGGGTTTGGGTAGGGAGTTAATTATTCTATGTATCTTGTTATTGAAGTAATTATCAAAGTTAGTTGCGTTGATAGATGGAATACAGTCAGGAAGTATTCGATGAGTTGTACGCCCAAGCAGGGATTTGGAAATTTTGAAGAGTTTCTTGTAATTATTTCCAGCGGATATTATAGTATAGTAATAATGTCTAGCCTTCTTTATCATGCGTCTATAATTATATGATATTTGTTTAAAAGAGTTAAGGTGTTCTTGAGTGTTTAACTTTCTCCATGTCTTTTCGGCGGCTCTAAGCTGACGTTTAATCAAATTTAGCATGGGATTAAACCATTTAATATTGTGACGTTGGGTTAATTGATTTAGTTTTAATGGGAGCTAGGATGTTGAGTGTATTAATTAGGGTTAAGTCTATGGAGGATATATTTATTGGATCAAGTATAATTGAGTTATTTGAGAGAAAGTCTTTTTTAAAGGCCGGCAGTTCAATATTCTGAATTTTCCTGAATGTAATGATTTTCGATTGTCGTTTAGGTTTAGGTGCCTGAAAAAAGAATGTAACATACAACAATGTGATGATCTGTGATTACATTTTGAACGGATGTATTCGATATAATGTTGGAAGTATTATGGGATATGATGAGGTCTAGTATGTTGCCAGAAGAATGAGTAGGTGAGGTAATATGTTGAACACAGTTGTGGGAATTAATTGTTTGGTTTAAGAGTTTTGCATAGGTGGAGATGAGAGAAATTGGTATATTAAAGTCACCTAGAAGTATAGTGCGACTAGATAGAGATAATAATAGATTATCAATTTCTTCTAGAAAGCATGGAATTGAGTTTTTTGGAGGTCTAAGCGTGAAGGGTAGTATCAGTATTAATAAAAGGGCGGATGAGTCTGCTTGTATAGAGAGTATAGTTAACTGAACGAGCAATAGAACGGATATGTTGAGTGGGTGAAAGAGTTTCATCAATTATGAAACCGAGATTACGTATGTTTTTAGAGAAAGGTATAGAGTGATTAGAAATGATAACAGGTGGAGTTGGATATGATAATGATAGACTGTTAGGTGAAGAGATTTTGATGGTCTCAGTTTTGGTGAAATTTAGCGAGAGAGAGTTGTTGGTTAACCAAGTTGAAATATCATTAATACATTTGGTTAGTAGTAAAGGATTGGAAATATGGGAAGAGATATTAGTGTATATTTGTAAATCATCAGCGTATGCATGGAATTTGATAGATGGGTAGGATCTGAATATTTTGAATAATGGTAAAATGTATATGTTAAAAAGTATGGGGCCAAGGACAGATCCCTGTGGAACACCGTGAGTGAGAAGTCGAGGGGTATAGGAATGATTGTCTATTTTGATATAATGATGTCGATTTATGAGGTATGATGTAAACCATATGAGGGGGGTGCCTGTTATACCGATGGAAGTTAATCGCGATATCATAATTTTGTGGTCAAGGGTATCAAATGCAGAAGAAAGGTCAAGTAGTGTTAGAATAGAACCATCCTTGTGCGATGATGACAAATGAAGATCACTAAGTATATATGTTAGGGCGGTCTCAGTTGACTTGTGAGCAGTATATGCACTTTGGAATTTGTTAAGGATGTTATATTGGGAGAGATATGAAGTGAGCTGAGATGCAACAACACGTTCAAGTATCTTGGATATAATTGTAAGGTTAGAAATCGGTCGATAATTATTAAGTGATGAGACATCTAAGTTTTGTTTTTTGAGGATGGGTCTTATCATGGCAATTTTCATAGAATCAGGGACTATTCCTGATTGTAGAGATTCATTAATGATCCGAGTGATGTGGTTGCTGAGTTTAGGAGCGAGCAAAATATGTAGTTGAATGGGAATAGGATCAAGGGAACTGGCGCATTTAGTTGAAGTAATTAGCTTTAGAATATATGTAGGTGAGGGATAAATAAATGTATTGAATCTATTGGCGGGAATGCCAGGTTGGTTAACAGGGGAGACACATAATGTAGAGATAATATTCATAAGTTTGGAGTGGAAGAATTCATCAAATTTAGTGACAAGAATAGATGATTTATCAGATGGGAATGATTTAGTTTTGGTGCGGTTTAACAACATATCTGTTATCTTATAAATTGCCCTGTAGTCATTTTTAGCAAGGCTAATAGCATTGGTATAATATATTTTCTTCGTGGACGTAATAAGAGATCGATATGATTTTCGCTTAAGTATGAAAATATCATAGAGTCTAGTATCACTTGTGTTCTTTCTCCAGTGTTTTTCGGAAAGTCTAAGAGAGCGTTTAGAAAATGATAGTTCATTTGTATACCAAGGGTAGTGAGGTTTGCTGGAAACAATTTTGGTTTTTATTGGGGCAAGTGAATTAAGGGTAGTGCAGAGAGCTGAGTTAAAGGCA